>APFE030978466.1:80580-111453 GCA_000404065.3 Pinus taeda
TTTTCAAACCCATGGCTGTAATTTGGGTTTCATCACCTGAATCATCCCCTAAATCTTGTGGAGTAGATGTAGTAGCAACAGTTTTCTGTTTCCCTTTGGATTTGTTAAATTGAGGTCTTTTTTCAGGATGTAATTTCCAACAGTTTTTCTCCTCATGGCCTAGTTTAGAATAGCATTTATAGATCACTTTCTCACTCTCCTGTTTGATAGATGCATTCTTTTTGCCCTTTCCCTTGGAGGTTTTCTCTTTGTTTTTCCCCTTGGTGGGCTTGTTTCTACCCTCTTCAAATGTGTTTTTCCCCTTGCCTCTAAATGGGTAGCTTGGACACAAACCTCATCCAGGCTAGTAGGGTTAAACATCAAGATGGTGTGTCTAAGGTAGCTATGCAAGCCACCAATATATTTCAGCAAGGTTTCCTGGGTTTGTAAATCTACCCCTAACAAAAGAGCTCTTCTCCTGAATTCTTGGGTGTAGTCTTGGACACTCTGACCCTTAAGTTGTCTGAAATTTTGTCAGTTCATAATGGCTTTCTGCATGTGAGCAAGAGGATAAAATTGCTTTTTAATGGATAACAGAAAGTCAGTCCATGTTAAGGTAACCTTACCAAATTTCTTGATCTCCTCTTTGGTCTTGGCCTCCCACCAGACCAATGCTGCTCCATCCATTCTCAAAGAAGCCAACTGAATCTTTGTGGCATCATCATGCATATTCTAGATCCTCAAGTAAACTTCCAACTGCCTAATCCAGTTGTCAAGCTTTTCTGCATTCACTTCACCATTAAACATAGGTAATTCGAATTTTACATAAAGCTTCAAAAAAGGACTTTTTCTAGAGGATCTATGTTTATGCACAGAAGAAGAAGATGAGGATTAAGAGGAAGGAGGTGACGATGGGGGTGGTGGATCACCATTACCTCCATTTCCTTTCTTGGAATGATCATCATCCTTCTTACCTCCTGAAGAGCCCTCTCCTTCCTATGGATGTTTGGACCCTTCTCCAGCCAATTTCTCATTTCTTTCTTGGTACAATATCGTCACCATTTCAGTGAGGTCCAAGAAAGCCTTTCTGAAGACTCTTTCTTCTTCTCTTGGATCAGTGTCTGCAGGAATTTCTCCTTCCTGTTCAGACATTCTTGAAGCTTTTGCTGAGACTCTTGAGGGTGAAAATGAAGGCGAAGGTGATGGCTCTTTGGCCTTCCTTGACTGAGGATTCTCCCGTTCTCAAGTCAACTGTCCTTCCCCTCTTTTAAGTTTCAACTTGGTAAACATCAATACTTGCAAGACAGTTAGAAGATCTTTGCACAAAAACAATCAAAAGACAACTACACCAGAGATTGACTGAAAGAGCATTTATCTACTTTGCAATTATATAACAAGAGCATTTCAAAGGCTTCCTGGCTCGTTTCAGGCTCTGTCTATAGCTTATTTGACTGCTTTTGATACAAAGAAACAACATAGCTCTGATACCAACTTGATCTGAATTTGAAACTACTTGAAAAATTTTTGCAAGGTATTTAATTCAGTAGTAAACATGATTAAAACATTCCCATGTCTTGTAGTAAAGAAACAAGTGAAATTTTCAGTTGTTCATGATCCATTCAAGCATAGCAGAATTATTTCCTTTTACTGTTTAACACATCAAAACGAATTTTTTCTGCAAAATAAATCAACCACAGATGCAAAAGAAGTTGATGAAGCAGTTCACCCCTCCTGGGCTACGTCTGCTAGGTCCAAGGCTCCCAAATGGGTCAACCCTCATTTTGATTAAATGCTCAAAATGAAATTACAGGTGAATAGAAGTCTCTACAGGTGAAATAGATTGTAAAATCAGATTCAGAACACATGAATCCTTCAGGATTGTCTGCTAGTTCACCTCCAATGAATACCTGCAACCTGAAACAGTTCTCACAATATTGGGCCCTCGTGGCTCCTAGAACTTCCACGGCTCCAAAACCTGTGCAAATGACCTCTGATGGATGAAATACCTATGCCCATGGCTTTAGAAGGTCAAAGAGACCCAAAATCCAAAAAAAAAAATCGTTCAAACTGCCTTTCCTAGCCAAAGTTATGGCCATTTAATGAAAACTGCCAGTTTCCCCTAAAAGGACTCCAGCTAACTTTAGTGGAGCTCTGCCAATTATGGTGGGACCGCCAAATTTGGCACTCCGACAAAAATTCTGCAAACTAAAATGCAGTTAACTGACTAAGAAATGCTGCATGTGACCACGTGGAGGTTTTCATCGGATTTCGTGCCCGACGATTTGGGTTTGGCCCTTGGTTCTTGGGCACGGTCGTATGGAGGCGGGGGTGGCCCCCCAAAGTTTCCCGCCATGTGTAATTTAAACTTCATAAAGATTACCCTTCGCTCCTTTAACATGTCCGCTGCCATGGTGTAATGGTAAGTCGTTTCAATATTGCGAAGAAGGTCAGTGGTTCGAATCACAACCCCTTCAACCAATTTTAAACAAATGCGCCCATACTTGTCTATGTCAGCTTAGGGCCACGTGGCGGCCTCCAGGCTTGCCACATGGCAGCCTATGATTCGCTGTTGAGAAGGAATATTCCTTGGAATATTCTCAGGAATATTCCAAAGAATATTCTACCAAATATTCTACGGAATATTATTTTTTTAATTTTTTTTGAAAATTCAAAAATTAAGGGTCATTGAGCAATTTTGTTTTCGCCATAACTTTCTCATACGGCAACCATTTTTCGAACCGTTTGTGGCATCAGAATCGGGAGGATGAGATCTATCCATTAGTTTATATTTGAGCCAATTTTTAGAACTTTCAATTTTGAGCATTTTTCGACACTTGGGACATGAGCCCCTGATCAATGTGGGTTCTACGAAACTCCTAAAAACAAAATACTTTTTTCTTTTCTTTTCTTGCAACATACTTCACACTCACAAATATATTACTAATGGTTTAACCATATAAACTACCCTAATGCAAGGTGTAATGTGTTATCACCTAAATCCGCCTTAGGTTGAAGGATGGCAAAATTCAGGGTAACCACAAACTACGCTCAGTCTGGTAGCTAGCCCTACCAGAATAGGAGAGGGCTCTCTCTGGGTCACACTCAGTAAATAAGTAAATGAAATGGCCTGAGATGAATTTCAATGAACTATTTATCTTAGGCTAGTAAGTGAAAATGAATATAAGAAGTGATTTTTATGAATGATTGTGTCTCTAGGATGGTATGGGACCAATGGACCTCAATGAAACATAGAACTTAATAGAAAGGCACAGATTACTTCGTGAGGCAAGATAGGCGGGGAGTCCAGCAATTTGTTTGAAAGCAACGCGGAATGGAGAGATTTCTTAGGAGGGTGAAAAGGGCATGGGCAACATGAATCCTTTTCAACAGAAGAATGAACACTAAACATGAAATCTTCCCACAGGCAGAGCAATAAAATTGAATTCTACCTTAGCTAACTCAGAAAATTTCACTGGAAATGAATATGAAATGAACTATGAAACATAACAAGATACATATGAAACATAAGAGACACATTTTCTACACTCATAACCACATGAATCTCATAAAACAAAGACGCTACCTTTCATTAATTCTCTGTAAAAATATACAATGCAGAAACAAAGTTTCTTTCCCACAGTCTCATAGAAGTTACAATCAAACCGACCCTTTGCAAATGGTTTGCATACAATATATAGAATGTGCCATGAAGAGATAGAACGCCCAAGGGTTGGGGAGTTACAAACTGAAGGTGGAGAGCCAAACAACAGCTACAAGAGCAGCGCCACAAACATGACAAATGGCTTGGTGGCCCTTTGCCTTCCTTTGCCACTTGGATAACTGACCATCTAGAGTGAAAATACTTATAAAACTACCTTAGGTGCCATAAGATGGAAGTGCATATGAGTGGGCCCACTTACAAAAAGTCGGGAAGCAAAATTTCGCGAAATGGAGGCATTCTGGCCTTTTTTCCTATATGCGCCACGCCCCTTTCCTGTATGCATCGTGACACTTTGAGGCCCGTTTTGAGGCACTTTCTAGAGTCAAAAATGAGCACAGGATAGCTCGTTGGAAATCTTGTCCTATCTACTTTCCAACCCAAGTGGAATTTTTGAATTTCGAGCTCATTTTCCCCTCCAAATATTCATTCTCCCAAGACTGCTTCATGTGTGTAAAAATAGGGCCAGTGAGGCCATTTGTGAGTGTATTTTGCCCTTTTGGTGGCCAATATCTTCTCCAAATTTCTTGCTCCCAGTGCCAATAATTTTGAATTTGCATGCTGACTCCAAAAACGCAAACCATTTCTCATTTGCAGCTCCCAATCTTACTCGTCATGCCGGTGGCGCGGCGCATATAGAGAAAAAACTTGTTTTTGTGCCAAAAATTTGTCGTGCGACCAAAATTTTCCCAAATTCCTTGAAACTTGGGCTGGAGGTCCTCTATGAAGTGCTATGTTGTGCTAAGGAATCTTCTACCAAGATTCAAAGCCGATCTTGCTCTTTTGGCTCTTTTTCTTCCTTTGTTGCTTTGCTCAATTTAGCCTTCAAGCTCCTTATTTGGGCCTTTGCGCTCATGTTCCGTGCCCTGTAATGACAAGCCACCCTCCTCAGTATGGTAGCATCCCTATTTTCCTTCTCCAGCTTTTTCTCCAAGTGTAGATTGACCCGATCCAACCAAGACTCACAGTCATTGTTGATCTCTTGCTCCAAGGTAATAAGCTCGATCCCTCTCTGCTGGACAACTTGTTGATTTTCACGAATTCTTTGCAGCTCCATGATCATCTATTGGTCCTCAAGCTGTTTGTTTCTCTACTCCACATACTTGATGACCCATCTAGCCCTCTCAAAATTCAGTATCAAATCTTTGATCTCCGTGTCCTGCTCCTGAATGGTCATCCTAATTTTGGCATTTTCCGCCTCTGTCTCTTCATCCGGAATGAAGATGACACTGTGCACCTGATGGCCCCTCATCATGCACGGGCTCCTTGCCCTTGTCCAATGCCTATGTAGTCGATGGTGGAAGCGAGGTCCCTTCCACCCCGTGGATAACACTCGCTTTGCTGCTGCAAATAAGTTCCTCCTGCCTTTCTGATATGTCACCAAAAATGGCATGATCGCGGTCTCATGGCGCGCATGCTGACAAGAAGGACCACCCAACTCCTGCTTGGGCCTTGATAGTACCTGTGGTGTGCTGAAGAAGTCACGGGAGATGAAGTCCTCCCAAGAAATTCCCTGCAATCCCAACTAATGATCTGCCAAAATATGAATGAGAGCGAAGTGAAAGACAATGTTAAGCTACTGTTGAGGGGTCTTATGCAGCATGAAGGTGTTCATCCTCTCTATATTCTTGCATATGAAAAATGGGAGGTTCATCATCCTCACCCTGGTAAAGTGCATGAGCATGCCGATATGATGGGCATATAGTCTAGAGAACATCCCATCACAGCTGAAGTATTTCATGATCAATCTTATGAGTGGAGCATACTCATTCTTCAAGTATCTGAAGGGAAATACTCTTGTGAGCTCATTCACGAATCTGGTTTTGATGTAATGCTCATAGTGATGCCTTTCCACCTTCTTTTTCTTATGCAACTACTCCCCAACATTTGGAATACCTGTTGCTAATGATATAGCTTCAGGTGTCAAGGTGAAAGTGACCCCAACCAAGGTAGACTGGCCTCCATGTAGATGAAGCACAAATAACAGGGCCAACTCATGATGAACTCTGACATTTGTCACCCTTTGACAAAATTCAAAACATGATAAGTACTGGAAGGATGACATGGCAAGAGGGCATGCTTGTAACTCGGTGAGGGTAGTAGGTTCATCCCTGACATGTCTGCCACTCTTGTGGTGTCTCCTCGAAGCCTGCTCTTCTGAAGATGAGTCACTCTGTGTCTCCCTCTCATACTCGAACGAATGCTGTGATGACATGACTGCAATGCGGGTTGTGATTAGGCTGCCCTTTGATGATGGTGTGAGGCTGGGTGCCTTTGTAGTATCTGTTACCAAGGGGAACAATGAAACAGGGGTTGTTAGGAAGGGAGTGATGAAATGGGAATAGGGGTTATAGGGAGAAATTTGTTAAGGATGTGGGAGGAGTTTGGGATTTTTGATGGGGTAGGGATTAGGATTTCTATTGAGAAATAGGAGGAGGGGAAAGGGAATATGAGTTTGGTAGTGTTAGGGCAGTGACGATAGGAAAACTGGCATAGGGGAACAATGGAAGAAGATAAGGAAGGGAAAAGGGGGCCTTGGCATCAACAATACAATTGCACAACCCTAGAAAAATGGTCTCTTGGTGTCCTTATATGGTTGCTTTAAGAGTTTTGTTTCATCTCCATCATTGGGCATAAAAACCACAATGTCTTTAACTAATTTGATGAACAAGTGGGTTAATAGAGCCTACCTTGCAAATTTATGTGCTTCATAAAAAAATTTGAGTGAGTTTGGCACGTTTTGGGCACTTTGCTTCTGTGCACCGCACCTCTGTCTGTGTGTGCCGCACTCTTGTTTGTGTGTGCCGCACTCCAGGTGTGTGTCGTGTGCGTTATAGGCTTGAACAATGGGCGGGGGCTGTGTGCGCCACGCCCTTGCCTGTGTGTCGCACCCTTAACCTCACTTCCAACCGGATTCTCGTTGCTTGTTTACTCCTCGGCCTATATGCGTCGTGCACAAACCCCAGTGCGTCGCGCCCTGGGTATGTGTCGCGCGTTATAACTTTGAACTAGGGTTGGGGGCTGTGTGTGTCGCGCCCTGTGTGTGCACCATGCCCCTGCGTGTGTGCGTCGCGCCCTGAAAACCGACTCCCACTTGCTCCAAATGCTCACCAACGCACTCCAATCACCTTGCAATGTCTCCCGAATTTTTGATTTGCACAATGCCTCTGATTTTGGTGGAAAACTTGTATATAAAGCTTTGGGAGAGATGGGTTTGATTTTTGCCTCTTCAAAAACCCATTTTCTAATGTTGTGTTGTGGCACTTTTTCATTGACTTTAGAATACACTGATTTTCACTTTCCCTTTGAAATTTTAGCTCAAATGACGAAATTTTCGGCACTCTTTACAGGGATTGCACGACAGGTTATTTGGCCATGGAAACCATGACTGCATTTGAAAAATAAATTGGTGACTTTTTTGCAAATTTTGTCATAATTGACACTGTTTGACTTTTCTTCAAAACAGAGTTTTGAAGAAGAGTCAAAGTCTATCCACATGACGATGAAGCTTTCTGAACCATAACTTTGTAAGGGCCTCACTTTGGCTTGCATGGCTCTGCTGGACATGTTCAAGTACTGAATTGATGAATTCCTAGACCTATACTTCGAAATGACCTTTGTCCTTTAAAGGACTAGACCTTGACTGTCATGGACTTCGATGCTGATTGATAAAAGACCTGAGCCAGTAGGAGCTAGACATGAGGGGGGAAATGACCATAATGACCTTTCTCTGTCAGATTATGGCATGCCCCCAGTGGAATGCAACTGGGAGAATGGAGCGGGACACCTAATCATGAAATGCATAAAGAGTTTTGATCTCTAACGGAGGACTTGACTAGACCGACTCTAACATTGGCTCCAATGGGGGATGGTAGCTCCTTGGAGGTGCTAAGAAAAACAGATCTATGGAGGACCTAAACAGTGCCTTCATCCATTGGGCTATGGAGTCATAATTTTGATAGATAATACCGGACTCTGACTCATTTACGAAGCTTGAAGCGACCAAAAACTGACTCAACCTTGACATTAAAATGACTTAAAGACTAATTTGAACAACTCTAACGAAACTGAAATAAAATGGTATTTACAATGACAGTGGAAGCAACGTTTGATAACTTAGAAGTGGTACCGCTTGAGCAGCCGACCATTGATTGGCCTTCCCAGACAATCCTCTTCGTTTATTTCCTTAAGAAGAAAAGCATTCTGCCCCCGATATGCTGCGATCTTGAAAGGACCTTTCCAAAGGTTCTCGAACTTACCATGCTTGCCTTTCTCCTCAATTCTTGCATCCCACTTCAGCACTACATCATCCACCTGAAATTTATCCACCTTTGCCTTTCTATCATAAATTTTCTTGATTTTCTCCTGCAATTTGGATGTGTTCTTGAAAACTTCTTCTCTGGTCTACTGCAAGTGGACCATTTTATTCAACCTTCTTTGCATGGGATCTTCTTCACTGCTAGCCTCCTGAAGAAGTTTGACAACCAGCGCAGTGAGAGAGGAAGGAAATATTGTATCAAATCCATAAACTAGCTCAAACGATGATGTACCTATGGACTTCTTCTGGCTTACTCGATTTTCCCAAAGAGCATTTACCAACCTTTTATGCCAGCTCTTCTTATTCATTTCCAGCAGCTTCTTGATTATGTTGACCAATGATTTGTTTGAGGATTCCGCTAATCCATTGTCTTGCGGATGATAGGTAGTTGAATGACCCAAAATAATTTGATATTTATGACAAAATTATACCATCCACTTTGATTTGAAAGCTGTTGCGTTATTGGTGATTAGCTTGTTCGGACAACCAAAGCGAGACAAGATGTTATTTTCGAGGAATGAAATGATCGCCACATCTGTATCTTGTCTGGTGGGGATTGCCTCAATCCATTTTTTGAAGTAATATGTGGCTGTGAGGATCCATTTATGCTATCCAGAAGAAGCGAGATGAATTTCGCCAATGAAATCCAACCCCCATTGCTGAAAAGGGGCGCTCACCTCTATGGCTTGATTGGTAGAGGCTGTAACTTTCGCTTTCCTTCGAAAATTTGACACTTGGGACAATGCTTAACCATCTTATATACATCAGCAAATAATGTCGGCAAATATTACCCTCATCTCAGAATTTTGTTTGTTGTTGACTTCCAAAAGAGGTGACCTCCACAGTCTCCTTGGTGGTAGTCCTCCATGACTTGCTTTGTTTCCTTTTCCACCAAACAATTTAACAAAACTCCACCAGGATCTTTCCAACATAGTGTTGAATTAAGAATGCAGAACTTGTCAGCCTTCAACTTAAGTGTTCTTGCTTTGTTTCTAGTCATTCTGGGTGGAGGTGACAAATTTTTTAGCACATATATGATATCATAATACCATGGAGAAAGAGCAAACATTTCATATATCTGAATTGGCAGTTCTTCATCGTTTTCATCGGACAAAGCAATGATCAGATTTATGTCCAAAGAATGCAAGTTTGATTCAGCCATTAGCTTCGCCAATCCCTGTCCTTTCACTATTTTTGTGGGCTTTATTTCTATGTCATATTCTAGCAAGGCTGTGATCCACTTGCCTCTTCTTCCTTCTGGATCAGCCTGCACTAAAACATCCTTTATAGCAGCAATAGGAACATAGGCCAGAACATGAGAATGTAGAATATACACCCGGAAATCTTTCAATGCCTTCACAAGTGCAAGAGCCTGCTTTTCAATGATGTTATACTTTAAAGCTACGTCTCTTATAGCTTTGTTGAAAAATGCAATGGGTCTTTCATGATCCTCTCTCTTCTGCAATAATACCCCTGCCATAGTATGCTCCGAAGCAAATGAAAACAATATGAAATCCTGAGTATAGTCCGGGCTTACTAGAACTGGTGCTGAGGAAAGAGCCAATTTGACCAAATTGAAAGCTTTTACCGCCTCTTTCATCCATTTCACTTGGTTGTCCTTTTTGAGCATGTTTGTCATTTCTTTTAGATGCTCCACGAGATTGGGCACAAAGTGGTGGAGGAAGTTCATCTTGCCATTGAATGATTGTATCTCCTTTTTATTCTGGGGCAGATCTATTTGTCGAATTTCTTGCACACGTGCCGGGTCAATACGAATGCCATCCTTGGAGATAATTTGTTCGAGTAGTTTGCCTTCTTCCATGGTGAACAAGCTCTTCTTTGGATTCAGTGACAAGCCATATTTTCTGTACTTTAAGAGGACAGTTTTAAGATGGTACATGTGCTCCTCATCATATTTAGAAAACACCGTCAAATCATCCAAATACACCACCAAAAAGACATCCTTCTCATTTGCAAAAGCCAAGTCCATAGCACACCGAAATGTGGCACCCGCATTCTTCAAACTGAAAGGCATTTTCACGTAATGAAAGGTCCCCCATGGAGTGGTGAACATTGTCTTGTCTCGGTCATCCTGATGGATAGAAACTTGGTTATATCTGGAATAACCATCAAGTAGTGACATGCGAGATGCCCCCACTACTCGCTGAAGTATATGGTCCATTTTGGGCAGTGGATAGTTGTCCTTCAATGAGACTTCGTTAAGATTTCTGAAATCGATGCATAATCGAATTTCCCCTGTCTTTTTCCTTATGGGTACCAAGTTGGAGATCCAATCTGAAAATCTGATTGGCACAATGATTCCTGATTTGTACAACCTGTTGATCTCCTTTTCAATATATGGCAGAAACTTTGCATTTAGCCTTCTCAACTTTTGCCTGAATGCCATTTGATTAGGCTTGATGGGTATAGTGTGCTGAATTATGTTGGTGTCATATGTCTTTAAGTCGGAATAGTCCCAAGCAAACACATCTACAAATGAAGACATCAAACTGATATATTTATCCTTGATCTTTGGCGGCAATGCTTTGGACAATTTTAGCAATTTAGGATTCTTAGCTATCCCGATATTGACCTCTTCCACACCCTTCTCTGTTGGCTGCAATGTTGGCTTGTGGGCTACATCATCCTGATCGAAGAGTTCTTCTAGAGGTATCAAGCCTTTTGGAATAATGTTATTCTTCAACTGCAACATGTCCATTTCATTGATCTACATTTCGTCTGTACCATTTCCTTTTCCGTCATCATTTTCTTCATCAATTGAGGTCTCGTTAAGCTTGCCTTTGTTTTGCAGAAAATCATCATTCTCGTCATCATCTTGGAACACTTGCCAATATCTCTGATTGTCTGGAATGGTTAGACAGTGCTTGACATGGATTTCGAATTTGTTACTAGAGTTCATTGGGATTTTCAAACTACTTGCTGCCTTAGCAAGAGCATCAGCAATGCTATTTTGTATGCGAGGCACACATGTAAAGGTGTATTCTAAGAATAATTTTGAAATGTCTAGGACTGCATTACGGTAGGCCCACATCCTAGGATGCTTTGCTTGATATTCACCTTTGACCTACTTGATAACCAATTCGGAGTCGCCATATACTGAAATCCTCTTAGAGTTCAGATTTCTTAGTATTTTTAGGCCAGAAATTAGAGCTTCATACTCGGCTTCATTATTTGAACATTCAAAAGCCAACTTGTAAGAGCATACCCGTACGTTACTAGGGACCTTGTTTGGGGCAGAGAAGGGACTACGTACCCAAATTCCTATTCCAACACCATCATTTCCTACTGCTCCATCAAAATCCATGGTCCACAATCCTTCCTCCTCCTCTTGCAAGTGCTAGAAATCTATTTGTTGTGCCCTGCCTGCTTCCTGTCCATTGCTTTCCGCTGATTGCCCAACGGTGTTCTGCTGTTTTTTTTCCTCTTTCTTCAAAACTTCTCAGAAATTTTCTGTTATTTCCAGAATATAATCTGCTTCTACCAATTGACTATCTATATCATTTAAACTATCTGAATACAAAACAAAAGACTCTAAATCTGTATGTACATAGTTAATAGGATGATTTATTGGTTTCTCCTTGCTTGTGATCATGTACTTCATTTTATGTTCCCGATATAATTTCCTCATTTGTCCAAATTCTAGAATCATTTCATAGGAGAAGTCTAGCTGCACTGTCCCTTTTAGTTTCGCTACCCAAGACTAGGAAAGAAGCATGCCAAACCTTGGAGGAATGTCTACCACCACAATATCCATCAAAACATTCTTCATGGGGAGCTGACCCAAACTCACAACCAAGTATTTGATGAGACATATACATCTTACTCTGCTGGAATCGAACGAACAGAGATCATGATATTGCCGGGTGACGTCCAGACCAAGCTTGTCCATGATTGCCTTGGGCATGAGATTGTGAGAGGCTCCAGAATCGAACATGGCTTTATGTAAAACAAAATCATGCAACCTCAAACTGATGTAGAAAGGTCTCACCTCGCTGTCATGAGACTTTCCATTTGATGCTGGCCCAAAAAATATTTTAGGCTAATCATCTTCGACATTCACCATGTCTGACATCGGATCCAAATTTAACATTTTAGATACTTGTCCTTTATAGCTACTGTTCTTCAATATTTCAGTCAAAGGGATGGATATTTTTAATTTGGAAATCTAATTCTCTAAGTTGAACGTGGGAATCCTCTCCACCTCTTTGACTGAGATTTCTTTCCTCTCCCTTTCCTTCGATGTAACTTGCTAATGTGTTGGTTCTGCTGATGTTGATTTGCTACTCTCTGTTTCAATCACCTCCTTTCCTTTCCTTTGTGTACCAACTGAATCATTCTTTGGCGCTTCAACATCTTTCTTTTTCTGAATGGGTCTGACTGGAACATCCCTATTTCTAAGTGAATATCGTTGTTGTTGGGTGGACAAAGCATTCATGTAGCCTCTTTGGTATTCATCTGATTATTCCTCCAAGACAGTGTTGCTTGCTAGAATGAAATCTCCATCTTTGTGTGTAGCTGAATACTCTGCATATTCCTCCTCTTCTGTGAGATAAGTAGGCAAATTGTCAGTAGTAAAGAGATGATTTTCTTCACCTATTACATTCCTGTCTTCATCTGATTCCGATCCATGCACCAAATTTTGTTGCAAAGGTGTTTGTACTGATTGTTGTGCAATTGGCTCTTGAGCTCACTGATCTCTCTGTCTTATCCTATACTGTGGTTGTTGTTGGCCACAGAAGTTAGGATTTCTAACTTGTGGTTTCGGTTTGTCAAGCTTCACTCTCTCAAGCATCTGCTCTACCTTTCGAAGTAGCTGATCTATCGAGGAAGATTCTTCCTTTGCAGTGACCTTATTTTCTGCTTTTTCTCTAGCCCTCTTGGTCAGTAGATTTGCTTCAAAGCTGACTACTATCTTCTGCATGTCTTCCATTGTAGCCAGTTCTCTTTCTCTCAATTGATAATCCATATCAGCATCAAAACCATCCGGGAACTTCAACATGGCTAGTCCCACAGGTGGCCTTAGATTATCTGGAATTTCATTATACACTGTATTGAATCTAATGCAATAATCTTGGACCGACTCACCAGCATTTCTCTTGATTTGCTCATATTCGGGCATAATTTGAAGAGGGTTCTTTTTCTCTTCCCAGCGGTTCAAGAATTGTCTTTGTAGGTCTACCAAGGTGGCGATATGTGCAGCCGGTAAACCTTTGAACCATTTCCTTACTTACCCACAAATGTTTGTACAAGAAGTCTCATCGCCACGTTTTCCACATCTATCTCATGAAGTTCATAAAAGTCTACCATTTGCCCACATGTTTCTACGCAGTAATGCCATTAGGAGTGTCATCAAAGAATGGGATTTTACTTTGGTAATCAGTGGGCATATCATCTAAAATTTGAGGCAAAACAAGCGGTGTGAAACATGCAGCCATCACTCTTGGTGGATTTGTCCTCAGAGGTGTTGGAGGAGTGTGTACAGCTTGTAAGGGACTAGAAATGGGAGTTTGAAGCTGAGCTATTAAGTAGTTATCAATAGACTGGTTATCCCTTTCCATCTCCAAGTCTACAAGAAATTGTGGATTGTGGATAGTGGAGTCAACCGCTCTTTCGGACTTGGTTTCAAACAATGATAATTCAAACTGCTCATCAAACTCTAGCTCTTCAATATACTCAAAAATGTCTGGGCATGAATGAGATTTGAGCACGGGAAATATAGAGCTTTCTTGATGACGATTTCTTGAAATCAAATTGGGATTTTCGTAGATGAGCGGAGGGTCAGATCTAGATTAGCTCTGGTGTATCTTCGAGAAGCTAGCGTGTTATTAAGAAAAATCAGACTATCAAATCCTAAACTTATCATCCAAAAGCTTAGAATTATTAAGAACCAAGGGGATTTGATTTCTTCCCCAGTGGATTTGCCACTATGTTATCACCTAAATTTGCCTCAGGCTGAAGGACAACAAAATTCAGGGTAACCACAAACCACACAAAGTCTGGTAGCTAGCCCTAACAGAACAGGAGAGGGCTCTCTCCGAGTCACACTCAGTGAATAAGTAAACGAAATGGCCTGAGATGACTTACAGTGAACTATTTATCTTAGGCTAGTAAGTGATAATGAATATAAGAAGTGATTTTCATGAATGACTGCATTTCTGGGATGGTATGGGACCAATGGACCTCAATGAAATAGAGAACTTAATGCAAAGGAACAGATTACTTCGTGAGGCAAGATAGGTGGGGAGTCCAGCAATTTAGTTTGAAAGCAACGTGGAATGGAGAGATTGCTTAGGAGGGTGAAAAAGGCATGGGCAACATGAATCCTTTTCAACAGAAGAATGAACACTGAACATGAAATTTTCCCACAGGCAGAGCAATAAAATTGAATTCTACTTAAGCTAACTCGGAAAATTTCACTGGAAATGAATATGAAATGAAATATGAAACATAACAAGATACATATGAAACATAAGAGACACATTTGCTACACTCACAACCACATGAATCTCATGAAACAAAGCCGTTGTCTTTCATTAATTCTCTGTAAAAATATACAATGCAGAAACAAAGTTTCTTTCCCACAGTCTCCCAGAAGTTACAAGCCAACCAACCCTTTGTAGATGGTTTGCATACAATATATAGAATGTGCCATGAAGAGATAGAATGCCCAAGGGTTGGGGAGTTACTTGAATCATTACAAACTGAAGGTGGAGAGCCAAACAACAACTACAGGTGCAATGCCACAATCATGACAAATGGCTTGGTGGCCCTTTGCCTTCCTTTTCCACTTGGATAACTGACCATATGGAGTGAAAATACTTATAAAACCACCTTAGGTGCCGAAAACCTGAAGTGCATATGAGTGGGCCCACTTACAAAAAGTTGGGAAGCGAAATTTTGCGAAATGGAGACATTCTGGCCTTTTTACCTATATGCTCTGCGCCCCTTTCCTATATGCATCTTGCCAATTTGAGGCCAGTTTTGAGGCACTTGCAGGAGTCCAAAATGAGCATAGGATAGCTCGTTGGAAAGCCTGTCTTGTCTACTTTCCAACCCAAGTATAATTTTTTAATTTGGAGCCCATTTGCGGCTCCAAATAGTCATTCTCCCAAGACTGCTTCCTGTGTGTCAAAATAGGGGCAGTGAGGCCATTTTTGAGTGTATTTTGCCCTTTTGGTGGCCAAAAATTTGTCGTGCGACCAAAATTTTCCCAAATTACTAGAAACTTTGGCTGGAGGTCCTCTATGAAGTGTTATTCTGTTCCAAGGAAGCTTCAGCCAAGATTCGAAGCCAATCTTGCTCTTTTGCCTCTTTTGCTTCCTTTGTTGCTTTACTCAATTTAGCCTTCAAGCTCCTTATTTGGGCCTTTGCGTTCATGTTCCGTGCCCTGTAATGAAAAGCCATCCTCCTCAGTATGGCAGTGTCCCTTTTTTCCTTCTCCAGCTTTTTCTCCAAGTGTAGATTGACCCGATCCAACCAAGACTCACGGTCGTTGTTGATCTCTTGCTCCAAGGTAGTGAGCTCGATCCCTCTCTACTGGACAGCTTGTGGATTTTCACGAATGCTTTGCAGCTCTGTGATCATCTGTTGGTCCTCAATCTGTTTGTTTCTCTACTCCAGATACTTGATGACCCATCTAGCCCTCTTAAAATTCAGTATCAAGTCTTTGATCTCTGTCTCCTACTCCTGAATGGTCATCCTAAGTTTGGCATTTTATGCCTCTGTCTCTTCATCCGAAATGAGGATGACACCGATCTCCTGTGCCCCTGATGGCCCCTCATCATGCACGGGCTCCTTGCCCTTGTCCAATACCTATGTAGTCGATGGCGGAAGCGAGGCCCCTTCCACCCCGAGTGGAGATAACACTCGCTTTGCTACTGCAAATAAGTTCCTCCTACCTTTCTGATATGTCACCAAAAATGACATGATCATGGTCTCATGTTGACAAGAAGGACCACCCAACTCCTGCTCGGGCCCTGATAGTACATGTGGTGTGCTGAAGAAGTCACGGGAGATGAAGTCCTCCCAAGAAATGCCCTGCAATCGCAACTAATGATCTACCAAAATCCGAATGAGAGCGAAGTGATAGACATTGTTAAGCTACTGCTGAGGGGTCTTATGCAGCATGAAGGTGTTCATCCTCTCTATATTCTTTCATATGAAAAATGGGAGGTTCATTATCCTCACCCTGGTAAAGTGCATGAGAAGGAGGATATGATAGGCATACAGTCTAGAGAACCTCCCCTCATAGCTAAAGTATTTCATGATCAACCTCATGAGTGGAGCATACTCATTCTTCAAGTATCTGAAGGGAAATACTCTTGTGAGCTCATTCACAAATCTAGTTTTGATGTAAGGCTCATAGTGATGCCTTTCCACCTTCTTCTTCTTATGCCACTACTCCCCAACATTTGGAATACCTGTTGTTAATGATATAGCTTCAGGTTTCAACGTGAAAGTGACCCCATCCAAGGTAGACTGACCTCCATGTAGATGAAGCACAAATAACCGGGCCAACTCATGATGAACTCTGACATTTGTCACCCTTTGACAAAATTCAAAACATGATAAGTACTGGAAGGATGACATGGCAAGAGGGCATGCTTGTAATGCGGTGAGGGTAGTGGGTTCATCCCTGACATCTTTGCCACTCTTGTGGTGTCTCCTGGGAGCCTGCTCTTCTGAAGATGAGTCACTCTATGTCTCCCTCTCATACCGGACGAATGTTGTGATGACATGACTGCAATGTGGGCTATGATTAGGCTGCCCCTTTGATGATGGTGTGAGGCTGGGTGCCTTTGTAGTATTTGCTACCAAGGGGAACAATGAAACAGGGATTGTTAAGAAGGGAGAGATGAAATGGGAATAGGGGTTATAGGGAGAAATTTGTTAGGGATGTCGGAGGAGTTTGGAATTTTTGATGGGGTAGGGTTTAGGTTTTCTATTGAGCAATAGGAGGAGGGGAAATGGAATATGAGTTTGGTAGTGTTAGGGCAGTGATGATAGGAAAAATGGCATAGGGGAACAAGGGAAGAAGATAAGGAAGGGAAAAGGGGACCTTGACATCAACAATACAATTGCACAACCCTAGCAAAATGGTCTCTTGGTGTCTTTATATGGTTGCTTTAAGAGTTTTGTTTGATCTCCATCATTGGTCATAAAAACCACCATGTATTTAACCAATTTGATGAACAAGTGGGTTAATAGAGCCTACCTTGAAAATTTATGTGCTTCACAAAAAAATTTGAGTGAGTTTGGCACGTTCTGGGCACTCGGCTTCTGTGCGCCGCGCCTCTATCTGTGTGCGTCGTGCTCTTATTTGTGTGCGTCGTGCTTTGGGTGTGTGCCATGTGCACTATAGGCTTGAACAGTGGGCAGGGGCTGTGTGCACCGCGCCCTGCGTGTGCGATGCGCCCTTGCCTATGTGCATCGTGCCCTTAACCTCACCTCCAACCGGCTTCTCGCTGCTTGTTTACTCCTCGCCCTGTATGTGCCGCACGCAAACCCCAGTGCACCACACCCTGGGTATGCACCACATGCATTATAACTTTGAACTGGGGGTGGGGGCTGTGTGCACCGTGCCCTATGTGTGTGCCACACCCCTGCCTGTGTGCGTTGTGCCCTGAACACTGACTCCCACTTGCTCCAAATGCTCACCAACGCACTCCAATCACCTTGTAAAGTCTCCCACTGGTTTTGATTTGCACAATGCCTCTGAATTTGGTGGAAAACTTGTATATAAAGATTTGGGAGAGATGGGTTTGATTTTTGCCTCTTCAAAAACCCATTTTCTAATGTTGTGTTGTGGCACTTTTTCATTGACTTTAGAATACATTGATTTTCACTTTCCCTTTGAAAATTTAGCTCAAATGATGAAATTTTTGGCACTCTTTGCAGGGATTGCACGACAGGTCATTTTTCCACGGAAACCATGACTGCATCTGAAAAATCAATTGGCGACTTTTTTGCAAATTTTGTCATAAATGACACTGTTTGGCTTTTCTTCAAAACAGAGTTTTGAAGAAGAGTCAGATTCTATCCACATGACGATGAAGCTTTCTAAACCATAACTGTGTAAGGGCCTCACTCTGGCTTGCATGGCTCTGCTGGACATGTTCAAGTTCTGAATTGATGAATTCCTAGACCTATACTTCGAAATGACCTTTGTCCTTTAAAGGACTCGACCTTGACTGTCATGGACTTCGATGCTGATTGATAAAAGACCTGAGCCAGCAGGAGCCATATATGAGGGGGGAAATGACCATAATGACCTTTCTCCATTAGATTATGGCATGCCCCTAGTGGAATGCAACTAGGAGAATGGAGTGGGACACCTAATCATGAAATGCATAAAGAGTTTTGATCTCTGACGGAGGACTTGACTAGACCGACTCTATCATAATGAAGATGCAAGAATTTAAGATTACTTTATAGAAAAGAAGGAAATAGAATTTCTTATTGCTTCTAATTAGACACCTTAGATGTTCAAATAGAATATAAGTTCCTAATGTTAATTTTCATCGAAACATTAAAAGCAAATATGAAGACAAACAAAATGCACTCTCATTCGCAAAAAGAAACCAAATCAAAACAAGGAAAAATAAAGCAACAACCAAGTTTTTCATTTTTTTCTTTTTTTTAAGAAGATTTATTTTTCACAAAAACAAAAACATAACTTTTCAAAAGTGTTCCAAATACTATTGAAGACTTTAGGACCGAAAAATAGGCAGCAAAAACACTTTGCAAGTTATCAACTCAATATGTCTGAAAACTCAATAAAATAGGTGTTTCAAGATGCCTTGAACGACAAAAAAGTAGCAAAAAGAGCTTGGTGACAATGATCAAAAGACCAAGAAAGACAAATTTCAAAATCGTCACTCAACAACTTCCAAAAAGCAAGAAAAGAAAATGGCCACGAGATGCAGTTTTGACACAAAGCAAGAAGATCACAAAGATAAAGTTTGTCAGAAAGATTGAAACCAATCCTTTTGCTTTGGAAGACTATAACAGCTAAGATTCTTAGAAAGAAATCTCATGTGCTCAAACACAAATGATGACACTTGCCACAAAGAAAAACAGGACCAAAACTTTCCACAATAGGAGAGAATTCAGAACCATAAACTTGCTGCAAAACCAAAGACTGAAAACAAAAATTGACTGCTCAAGAAATACTTAGACCAGCAAACAAATCTTCTGAGACAGAAAGACTTGAAAAAATCTCGGAAAATTAGGGTATACGCGACTATGTCAATACATAGTTGCATGTATACGTGATTCAACCCAAAGAAACCTGCATATACACGAGTTCATATGGGGAAACTTACATACATACGCTACTGTAACCTGACAAAACTGCATATATAACAGTTCACAAGAAAAAACAAAAAAGAGTTATGAAGAAACTACACAGACTTAAAGTCTGAGTTCCTACAGGAATAGACAAATCAGTTACCACAAGAAAACAAATAGCTGAGCCCTAATTGGCTTAAATTAACCCAAACTAGGAACAACAATATTGTTGTCCCCAGTGGAATCACCAATTATGTTGAAGGACTAAGTCCCCTAGGACTTTGGGTCAAAACCCTAGCAGAGCTGGGATTATCTACAGTAAAAAACAAGTATTCCACACAACCATGATACTTAAATAAGAAAACTACGCGAAGAGAGGTGCACCTAGTGGTCCTTCGTTCAGGTAGATCTAGCCAGGGTCCAAACCCTCTTAGAGTTCCTCTCAATCCTTGAACCTACAAAACAGCCAATTCAAAGAACCATAGAAATATATGGACAAAGTATCATATAGAAATCAACTTCATAACTTATTGAAAGATGGTTAGTTATACATTGAAACAATTATTCATATGTAGACTATAACAATAACATCATATGCATAAGGAAGATTGGTTTTGGGAATAAGACAAATGTTTCTTTATTGCAAATAACTAAAAAAAGCAAGGAATGATATCACCTGAATCTTCCTCTTGCTGGCTCCAAGCAGAACCATCCTCCAGGTCCATCCAATCCCAAATCTTCAAAAGGCCCCTTCCATGACTCACACAAGGATATCTCAAATAATGAAATGACATCAAAACTCAAGAAAAAAAGGGTTTCCTATGATGGGGGAAGTGCTAGAAGCACAAGGGTCTTCAGACTTGATCAGGGATAATCTTAGCAGAGCAATTATCTCTCCTCTCTCCTTCTTTAGGCCTTCCCATTGAAGCCTTTTTATACTTCTCCCAAAGTAGTCTTTTAGTTGGCAATTCGTTGGGAACAACTGGGCCACAAGTACTAATAGGTAATCAACAGTTAAAACTCGTGATCTCCTCCTGAAATTAAGGAGATTTACTTTTTTTAATTGTTTAAGAGATATACGTGGGTTGGGTATACACTAACCAACATACACATGCATTTAGCTCAGGGAAATGTCACGTACAGAGAGTAAAACATTGTTTTTTAAGTATATAAACCAAGTCTAGAAGGAGGGGTTGCCCTAGGCTATAAATGCAGCATCACAAATATCAAGGGTGAGATTTGAAGCTATAACACCCACCTCCTTAAAAAGTGAGAGATGTCAGAAGATTCCTAGGCTTAGCTGGATATTACAGGAGATTCATTAAATACTTCAGCAAGTTAGCCTCTCCTTTGTTTGGCCTCCTCGGCAAAGATGTTGAGTTCATATGGTCGGAAAATTGTCGAGAAGCCCTAGATACCTTAAAGGGAAAGCTAGTGATTGCCCCAATTATCAAAGGCCCAAACTAGGCCCTACCCTTTCACATTCACACAGATGCCTCAAACAAAGAAATAGGAGCAACCTTAGGACAAATTGATGGAAATTTACCTTATGCCATATACTTTATAAGCAAAAACTTGTCAAAGGCAAAGTTAAACTATATAGTGACCAAGAAGGAACTCCTAGCTATCGTGCATTCCTTAAACAAATTTAGACATTATATCACAAGCTATCAAAACTTTGTGGACACTAATAATGTTGTAATTAGATATCTAATGAAGATACTAGATGTAAATGCTCACATTATTAGATGGTTTCTTTTACTGCAGCAGTTTGATATAACCGTTATTAATCATCCTGGTAAAGAGAATGTTGTCACTAAATTTTGTCTAGAGTAAATTTACTTGTAGGTGAAGAAGGAATGGTGGATGACCAAATGCTAGATGAAAACCTATTTTGTATATCAGTAATCTCTCCATAGTTTGCTGATATAGCAAACTACTTGGTTTCAGCGCAGTTCCCTCCACACCTATCCTCAAAAGAGAAGAGAAAATAGTAAGGAAAAGCACCCCTTTCACCTAGATTGGAGGAGGAAATCTTGGACATACTCCTGACCTATCATGATAGGTCTTGTGGAGGTCATTTTACAACAAAAACAACCACCTTCAAAGGATGAAATTCCCATGGAACCGCAAGTGATCTTTGAACCATTTGAGAAGTGGGGAATGAACTTTGTGGGGCCTATCAACCCCCCTTCAAAGTAGAAGCAGTACATCATTGTGTGCACTAACTACCTGACAAAGTGGGTGGAGACAAAAGCAATCAAAGTAGTGACAGAGGAAAGAGTAGCTAATTTTTTGAGGGAAAACATATTCTACAAGTTTGGGTATCCGAGAGAGTTTGTCACAGACCAAGGCAGTTAGTTCACTTCCAACCTGATTGAAGACCTGCTCACACATCATAATTTCAAGCATAGGACTTCCACCCCTTACCATCCACAAGCCAACTGGCAAGTGGAGGTCACTAACAGAGCATTGGAAGGGATCCTAACCAATGTAGTGAGTAGCAATAGAAAATACTAGGTGGATAGATTAGTTGAGGCCACTTGGGCCTACAACACAACATGGAAGACCACCACTGGGTTCACACCCTATGAACTGGTCTATGGGAAGAAGGCTTTGTTGTCAATAGAGTTTGAATTCCATACCTTAAGGATGGCAGCTCAGCTAGACCTAGACCTCAGCCATGCACAGAAGGAGAGATTACTTTGGCTCAATGGATTGCATGAATATAGATTGCAAGCCCTTCTCCATACAGAGGTAGTTCAACTTCAGAGGAAGATATGGCATGACAAAAATATCAGGGAGAAGCAATTTCAAGACGGATATTGGGCACTACTCTATGATTCAAGATACAAGGATTTCAAAGGCAAGCTACGGACAAGATGGTTGGGACCCTACACTATGGAGAAATGCAATGACAATGGTTAATTTCTTATCTGAACCATTGTTGATGAAGCCATCCCCATGCTTGTCAAAGGACATCGGTCGAAAGTCTACAAGACACCACTCTCCAAGCAAGATTTTATTGAAGATTTGAATAAAAAAGTGATGGTAGTGGAGCATGTCTCAGCTTCCACTTCACCCACTCACTGAAGTAAAAAGAGAAAAATAAGGACTCAAGTGAAAACCTCCATGAGGCGCTTGAGTCCCATCATTGGGTTGAAAACCTCTTCTGAGGCAGCCCAGTGATGTCAAAAAAAAAGGAAAAGAATAAGATCCGTAGGTGAAAACCTCCCTTGGAGGTGCCCATGGCAGGCAATCAAAGTGAAAAACTCTCTGAGGCACCCTAATTTTTTTCAAAAAAAAAAAGAGAGAGAAAAAATGATTGTTTATTGCATTGCAGGTTTGTAGGACTTGAGGGAGTAGGAGAATGTGACAAGGGGACCCTAACATTCATACCAGCATCCATCTAATCTTATCCACACCTTCCTCCATCATTTTTGGCATCTCTTTCACCCCATTGTACCTATTCTTCCAAAACTCTGTTTTCTACAAGAGGTTCTGTGTTTTCTACAGGAGGTTCCTATAAGGATTACAGAGAGCCAAAATTGTCTACAAGAGGCAATGTGAGGAACAAGAAAAGCTTAATGAGAAACCTATAATCCCTCTTACCATCTTCAAACCTCCTTGCCATCACTTCCTGTTGAAAAGTGTGCAACAAGAAATGCTAAAAATAACATGTCTAAAAATAACATTTCTAAGTCCCTTCCTATTTATAGCAGTCCCTAGTCTATCTATAGGAAGTAAATTAATTTTGGTCTTAACAACAGTTTGAAATATTAATTAATTAATTCAATGGAGTTAATTAATTAAGGAAATTCAAATTTGAAGTCTTTGTGAGCATGCACATGAGTTTCCTCCACTGATTGAGGGAGTAAGCATGAGTTCTAAAATGAGAGAATTAGTTGACTTAAGTCTAACTAGTCAAGTCTAGTTAGATTATTTTAACAAGTTGTTAAAATAATAAAATATAGTTTGTTAATGCTTGTATGCATGTGACAACTATTATTTTAGATAAATGAGGATTCACTCATTGATAACTCTTGCATGTCAGTTCTATCAAAGACCCAGTTGACATCAGATGCGAGACAGTGTACTATCAGATGCTTAACTATTTCTAGTAAGTAGTTTTTGCATGATTGAGGAACTAGTTTTCTCAAGGAATACGTAGTTGGACCATTGGTTGTTTTTGGTATGTTGGTATTAATAGCATATGCATTTGCTATTATTTCCTAAGAAAACTATGTAAAGACCATAGGGAAAGCCTATATAAATAGGGCTTGGGTGGTTCATGAGACATATTTTCATATCTTCATAGTTCATTGAGAACTGAATAGCTTAGAACATAATTATTTTTGTATTGTGAAGAGGATTTCCACTTGATTGATAATACATGGTTGGGGTTTTATGCTGGTGCTTTCCCTTGGATATATCATGTGTTATGTGTGATTAATTCTCTTGATCAGTTATGCATGTTTCTACTTGATGTTGTTCATAATTTTGATTATGCTTCCGCTTAATGTTTTGTAGAAGTAGAACAAGTATTATGCTTTAGGACATTCCATATATCGGCTTGTTCTACAAGTGAAATTTCTAGATGGTATCAGAGCTAGCTGATTTGTAGATAAAGTTCTACATGGTATCGAAGCACAGGTGATCAAGCAAGAATAGTATACTAGTAGGAGGAATTCAAAGTTTCTTATTCTTGATATAGATCTCAAGTTCTTATCACATCTATTTCATCGATGGCATTCCATGGTTTGAGGCTTGAGTATGCCCTTCATGGTAGCACAAACTATATAGCTTGGAAGGATCGCATGGAGGCAGTTTTGGAAGATAATGGTCTTAAGGATTTCATTGATCAAGAAGTCCCTAAGCCTATTGACAAGACTGAGTTGGTAGAATGGGGTAAGTATGTGGCTAGAGCTAGGAGAATTCTCTTGGAGGGTGTTCAAGATCACATAGTCTCAAGCCTCCATGGGAAGGAGTATCCATTTGCAATGTGGAAAACATTGAAAGATTTATATCATAATAGTAGTGATCAAAGGAAGTTGGCACTGAAGTACAAGCTTCGAAAGATCAAGTGTGAGAAGGGTGACTCTATTTCTACATTCTTGAACAAGCTCACCACTCTAGAGATGAGCTTGCAAGTGTAGGAGTCACTACAACTGATGATGATACGGTGAATCTAGCACTCCTTGGCCTTCCTAAGAGTTGGCATAGCTACCAGGACTCAGTGAATGGAAGGGACAAACTGCTAGATTAGGAACGACTATGGTCGGATTTGATGTAGGAGGAGATCAGGCAGAGCACCAAGGATGGAGATTCTTCATCAAAACATGATGATGAAGAGAACTTGGCTTTAGCTTCTAAAGCTAAGAAAGGGAAAGGGAAGGCATCCCATTCCAAGTCTTCTCAAGGAGGGAAGAAGTTTTACAAGTCGAAGGTGAGATGCTTTCATTGTCATGAGTTGGGTCATTATGCTAATAATTGCCCATAGAGGAAGTCCAAGAAGAAAGGTTCCTCCAAGGAATCTGATGGCGATGCACTCGCTTCATAGTTTGAGATGGATTTCTCACTTATTGCATGCATGGTTTCATCTAGCATGTGATATGTTTGGTATTTGGATAGTGGAGCTTCTTTCCACATGTTAGGTGACAAGAATATTTTCGGCACTTTGGAGGAGAAGGATCTCCAGATATGGATCGAGATGGGCAATGATGGAAAGTACTGTGTCTCAGGTAGAGGTACAATTATGTTTTAGAGGGAGCATGGTTCTCCCCTCACTCTTTCTAATGTTATGTATGTACCAAGGCTGAAAAAGAATCTTGTGTCTATTGCTATGCTTGAGGATAAAGGCTATGATGTAGTATTTAGTTTGGGAAAGGTTTTCCTAAGGCATATCGGCACTGGACAGACCAAACAGATTGGGATTCGAGTTAAGAACATCTACAAGTTACAGGTAGAATATTGTGTTGCTCTCAATTCCAAGGAAGAAGAGGTGCATGGCCAAGATATTGGCAAGTTATGGCATAAAAGACTAGGCCACTTAGATCATGGGGCCTTGAAGATCATGCAGCAAATTTCTACCGGATTACCCAAGTGCAAACTAGAGTAGACAAGAATATGCAAAGGTTGTACTCTGGGTAAGTATGCAAAGGCTTCCTTTCATGATCGGGACGGTGGAGCAGCAGCAGTTCTGGATCGAGTTCATTCAGATGTATGTGGGCCCTATTTTATAGCCTCCAGTATGAAGTAAAGGTACTTTGTTATTTTTATAGATGATTTTTCTCGTAGATGTTGGATCTACTTCATGCAAAAGAAGGATCAAGCCTTCTTGAAGTTTTGTGAGTTCAAAACTTTGGCAGAGAAATAATCAGGGAGGAAGATAAAGGCCTTGCAGAGTGATAATTGTGGAGATTATGTTTCCCAGTAGTTTAAATATCTGTGCTTCAAAAGGAATTAATTAGGAACTCACGGCACCTCATAACCCACAATAGAATAGGGTGGCTAAAAGGAAGAATAGATCTATTGTGGCAGCGGCTCGAGCGATGTTGCATGGCCAAAGCCTACCACTTCATCTATGGGCTGATGCATGCAATATAGTAGTGTATCTTCAGAACAGAAGTCATCATCGTATTTTGGGGATGAAGACACCTATGAAAGCTTTTTCAGGGAAGCGGCTAGATGTGAGTCACTTTTGTATCTTTGGATCACTAGTTTACTATCAAGTGACCAAAGATGCTCAGAAGAAGCTAGACCCAATAGCTGAGTTGGGAATACTTGTGGGGTATACGGATACACCTCACAACTATCGGGTGTTTCTGCCTACTAGTCAGAGGAAAATAATGTGTGGGGATCTGAAGTTTGATGAGCAGTGAGCCATGTGAGAGTCACTTGAGAGGGAGCTCAAGTTACATGTTGATGATGAGGAAATACTAGTTCCTAAGGAGGAGGAGCCTCTTGATGATGCAGAGCAGCCACATGCATAGATTCCAGTGGTGGAGATCACCACCACTAGAGAGTCTTCCAGAGAAGCTGATATATTGACGTAGGATGCTAGACAGAACGTGGGGTAGCCATCCTCTCATCGCAGACAGAGGAGATCTCCTAATAGATACACTGGCTACATGGCCCTGGTTGGGGAGTGTGTAGCAACCAAGCCTTCTTCTTTTGAGGAGGCAGTGCAGTAGCTAGTTTGGATGGATGCGATGGTAGAGGAGTATGATTCTATCATGAGGAACAGTTTATGGGATTTTGTTCCTAGACTGGGGGACAAGTCAGTGGTTACTTCCCAATGGCTTTACAAGGTAAAGCAGGCAGTTGATGGCAGTATTGAGAAACATAAGGCAAGATTTGTTGCCCATGGTTTCTCACAGGTTGAGGGGATTGACTATAATGAGACCTTTGCTCCTATATCAAGGTACTCATCAATCAGATCGATTCTAGCACTATCAACATAGATGGGTTGGAAGATCCATCAGATGGATGTGAAAACAACGTTCCTTAATGGGGAGATTGAGGAAGAGGTATACATTGAGCAGCTTGAAGGATTTGAGACCTTCGATCATGATTCACATCTGTGTCGGCTCAAGCGAGCATCATATGGGCTGAAGCAAGCACCCCGTGCTTGGTATACCAGGATCAACAGCTATTTCACCGGGTTGGGCTTCACCAAGAGTGAAACAGATGTGAACCTCTACCAGATCATTATAAATGGTAAGCTATTGATTATTTTACTTTATGTCGATGATCTGATTTTGATAGGTGATGAAGAGTTGATCAAGTCTTGCTAGAATGATCTTGCAAGAGAGTTTGAGATGAAGGATATGGGCATCATGCACTACTTTCTAGGCATGGAGGTGTGGCACAGACATGGGGAAGTATTTGTTTCTCAAGGCAAGTATGCCAATGAGATACTCAAGCGCTTCCACATCGATATGTGCAAGCCCATGGAGACTTCTCTAGCAAGTAACTAAAGGATGGAGGATGCTACTTTAGGTGAGGTAGTAGCTGCTATAGTTTATCGGCAGCTTGCGGGTTCACTCATGTATCTAGTGAATACATGACCAGATTTGTGCTTTGCAGTGAACCAAATAAGTTAAGCTATGGTTCAGCCAACCAAGTTATTTTGGAAGGTGGCAAAGCATGTGCTGAGATATCTCAGAGGCACTACACAGTATGGATTATGCTACAAGTGGACAGAGGGAGTGAAGCTCTAAGGCTTCACAGATGCAGATTGGGCAATTAGTCCATCAGACAGGAAGAGAAATTCTGGAGGGATCTTCAACATTGGGTCAACTGCAATTTCTTGGTATAGCCAGAAATAGATATCAGTTGCACTTAGCTCAGTAGAGGCAGAGTACATGGCAGCAAGTCAGGTTGTATGTGAAGCCATCTGGATGGGGAAGATCCTAGTGGAATTATTTGGTTAGATGATGGATCTCACGGTGAAATATTGTGATAATTAGAGTTGCATTAAACTCTATGAGAATCCAGTGTTTCATGATAGGTCTAAGCATATAGATATCCACTATCATCATCTACGGGATTGTGTGGTCGAGAGGATCATGATGTTGTAGTATATTTTGACCAAGGAACAGGATGCAAATATTTTGACAAAGGCATTGTCAAAGGGAAAGTTTGAGTTCCATAGAGACAAGATCGAGGTTGCTGATAATACCTTTCTTATTGAGAGGGATTGTTGAAAGGTGTGCAATGAGAAATGCTAAGAATAGCATTTCTGGGTCCCTTCCTATTTATAGCAATTCCTAGTCTATCTATAGGAAGTAAAATTAATTATGGTCTTAACAGCAGTTTGAAATATTAATTAATTAATTCAGTTGAGTTAATTAATTAAGGAAATTCGAATTTGAAGTCTTTGTGAGCATGCACATGAGTTTCCTCCACTGATTGAGGGAATAAACATGAGTTCTATAATGAGATAATTAGTTAACTTAGTTCTAACTACTCAAGTCCAGTTATATTATTTTAAAAAGTTGTTAAAATAATAAAATATAGTTTGTTAATGCTTGCATGCATGTTACAATTATTATTTTAGATAACTGAGGATTCACTCATGGATAGTTGTTGCATGTTAGTTCTGTCAGAGACCCGGTTGAGATCAGATGTGGGACAGTGTACTATCAGATGCTTAACTATTTCTAGTAAGTTGTTTTTGCATGATTGAGGAACTAGTGTTCTCAAGGAATACGTAGTTGGACCATTGGCTGTTTTTGGTATGTTGGAATTAATAGCATATGCTTTCATTATTATTTCCTAAGGAAACTACGTAAGGACCATAGGGAAAGCCTATATAAATAGGGCTTGGGTGGTTCATGAAACATATCTTCATATCTTCATAGCTCATTGAGAACTGAATAGCTTCAGAGCTAATTCTTTTTATATTGTGAAGAGGATTTCCACTTGATTGACAATACATGGTGGGGGTTTTATGCTGGTGCTTTCCCCTGGATATATCTTGTGTTATGTGTGATTAATTCTCTTGATCAGTTATGTATGTTTCTACTTGATGTTTCTCATGATTTTGATTATGCTTTCGCTTAATGTTTTGTAGAAGTAGAACAAGTATTATGCTTTAGGACATTGCATATATCACTTTGTTCTACAAGTGAAATTTCTACACTTCCAAACCTGCATCACACTCCAAGCATCATTACCATTTCTTCCTTTCCAAGAAAAAATACAGAAAAATAGTCTTTCAGTTTTGAAGAATAAACAAAAATAAAAGGAGGAAGGGGCACCATTAACTTTACTTGAAGCTTACCTACTATTCCTCCATCATTCATCTTCATCTCTGGCATCATTCTCGAGCTCCAAGCACAAGGAAATAATTGAAGTTTCAAGGGGAGAAGCAGCTACAGGAGCTCCTATAGGAATTCCTATAGAATTCGATCCCATAGAAGTCCAGAACCAGTAGCAAGGGACAACACATCCAAAGGTTGAAGAGGCCCATCTCCAACAAAAGAAGAACTTGGAAAAACACACAACACATTAGCAAGCAGAGACAACATGCATGAAGGAAAATGAAGGCATGTAGCAAAGAAAGCCACAACACCTCACAGTCGATGGCAACAAATACACTTGGATTACAGGTAAGTAGCTAAGTCACTCCTCTATCTACATTTGTGTAATTAGGAAACATATGAAGGCAATGAGATGGTTGAAATAAAAAGAGGGAAAGGTGGCCAGTTAACTTGGCCACCTTCATTTAGTTGACTCCACTTAACCGAGATACCATCCACACATGTGCACAATCAACTCAAGAAAAAGATGTGAAGGATAGGTAGTGGGAGAAAGAGTTAACTTTGATGTAGTGATGAGGTGATGATTACGAGGGGGGTCATCATGACCAAGTAGGTGGGGACCAACAATCCTAATCTAGGCAACGTACACCTTGCCAACTCAGCACTCATAACCGAAAATAACCATAAACGGTAATGAGCACTCCTCCCAGCGCACTCTCACCACCTTTTCTTTAGTTTCTCCTCGTAACTCAGCAAAATTGTATTCTTCTTATGCCCCCATAGCCTTATATCCACCATCCTCCATCGATTTCCTCCATATTTTTTCTCTCATCATTTTCTACAGGAAATCTATAGGAGGGATAGTGGGCTTCTATAGGAGGGGCAGTGAGTCATTTTGAAGGGAGGAAACACAATTTTTGGCACGAATTTTAGTCTAGAGAGGTAGGGTTCATGAATGCCCTCTGTTGAATATCAAAATATGAGAGAGTTGGTTTCAAATTTAATATTAAATGTGTCTTTAAGAGGGTAGAAAAAACATAAAAAAATTCCTGTTTTTTTTTTACAACACAGTCCCCTCTATTTTCCTATTTCACTCAAAATTATTTGTCTCCACCTACATATCTAGTTTTTTAAAGGAAGTACAAGTAGTACGATAGGTGGGTTTATGAGAATAGAGCCCACTAACTCCACTAGACTCCATCCACATCCTCAAGTGGTGGAAATATTTACAAGGGCAAACTGGATCAATTTCTTTGAGAAGTTTAGAAGGTTTGATGATGAAATTGCACATGAATTTTCTCTCTCTCTAGTCCCTCACACAAGAACTCATGCTATTGTAACCATTAGAGGCCTCTCGGTTCAAATAACCCTTGAATTAATTAGTAGGTTCACTACCCTTCCTCTTACGCTGCCTTGGAGTAAAGATGAGAAACCAATTGGCCAGGCTGCAAAGAGGAATTTTTTCCAAGATAATGAAACCCCTATTGAAGAAAAAAATGGAATTAGGAGGGCTATTGTTAGGCCCCTATACTGCTATTGTAACCCGTTATTGTTATTAGTACAACACCCTTATTATATTGATGTACCCATGTAGTGCCCATATTGTTACTATTGTGCCCCATAGAAGCCCACTAGTGTTATTATTGTGCCCTTACATTATTATTGTTATGTCGGCTCTGGTTATGTTATGAGCCCTTAGACTCCTATATATAGAAAGGAGGTCTTTTCATTTGTATCATCCAAGAATTGTTCATTTATGTAATGTAAAGGAGGTTTCCCCC
>APFE030978466.1:136765-159641 GCA_000404065.3 Pinus taeda
ACTTTTTGCAAGTTTACACCCAACAAGGAATGAAAACTCAACAAAAAACAAATGTGCTCAAAAAGGCTTTCAACAATGGAAGGCAGCAAGGAAAGCTTTGGTAACAAAGACCAAAAAGAGATCAAAAAGACGGTTCCAGGAAAGTATCAAAATGACAACTTTGATGAAACAAAGAAGTAATTGGTCATAAAAATCTATTTCGTTAAGCAAACAAAAAAGTCACCAAGAAACAAAGTTAAACACAAAGATTACTAACAATCTTTTCTGCTTTGATCACTCAGGGCAGCCAAGATTCTAATAAGGAAATCTTGTGTGTTTAAAGCAAAAAAGATGATGACACTTGCAAACACAAAACAAGACCAAGACTCCTTATAGTTAGAGAGAAGTCGGAGTAAGGATGCTTGCTGTAAAACAGAGAATTGATACTGACAAAGATGACTGTTTAAACTGACCAAAAGCACTAGACACACTCCAGAGACAAAAAGGTTTATAAATCCTGAAAGTTGCCAAGTATACGCGACTGCATTTAGTGCAGAATGCATGTATACGTGACTGTGTCTGAGGAAACCTGCGTATACGCGGGTTCACTTCAGACAACAAGTGTTTATACGCTTCTGTAACTAAACAAAGCAGCGTGTATATAATATTTCAGGAAAAATAAAAAAGAAACTCAAGAAACTGGTAAAACTCAGAAGTCAGAAACAGGCCAAACAATAACAATAAGCCAGCAAGCTACTGATCCCTGATAGGCTTGACAAACGCCTAACTAGGAACAACAAGAATGTTGTTCCCCAGCAGAGTCACCAGTTCTGTTGCGGGATTTTATCCCCTAAGGCTCTTGGGTGGAACCCTAGCAGATTGAAAGTTGTCTAAATCAAGAAACATGCACACACACAACAGTTATGCTAGAAAAAAGCTATTTCTAAGGTGAGAAGGACGTACCTCAGGTCCTACGTTTGGGTAGTTCCTCAAGGGTGCAAACCCTTCTTCATGTCCCTTCCGCTCCTTTACCCTGCAAAAACAACAATTCCAAGGAATGCAGCAGTATATGGACAAAGATTCATATGAAAATCATCTTTATGTTATACAAGAAAGGAGTTAGTTATAAACTTTTAGACATCCATTCATACATGAAATTCAAATATGAACATCATTAACATAAAGAGATAAGCATATCGGGAGCAAGACGTGTTTCTTTATTAGACAAATAGAATAGTAGAAAAAAGAGCAATATCACCTGAACCACTTCTGCAGGCTCAAAGCTCAGCCTCCTTCTGGATCCGTCCCGCCTCAAGCCTCTGGTAGGTCACCTTTCAATACTCACTCCAAGATGTCATGGCTAAAGAATGAACATCCAATCACAAGGAAACAAGGGTTTCCTGTACAAGATGGGGGAAGTGCAGAAGGCACAAGGGTCTTCAGACCTTATCAGGGGGAAAAAACTCAGTATAATAACCTTGCTCTATGCTCTCTCCTCCTTAGGCCTTCCCTTTGGTGTCTTTTTATACCAATTCCAAAGTAGTTTTTTAGTTAGGAATTGGTTGGGGACAGTTGAGGCCGCGGGCACTAACAGGTGATCAGCAGGTAAAACCCGCGATCTCCGCCTGAAAATAAGGAGTTTTATATTTTTTTAAGTGTTTTAATACATATACGCGGGTTGGGTATGTATGAACCCGTGTATACACGCGTTTAACTCAGGGAAATGTCGCGTACAGGGAATAAAACATAGTTTTTTAGATTTTGGGCCAGGTCTGGAAGGAGGGGTTGCCCTAGGCCATGAGTGCAGCATCACAAACCATAATGGTGAGATTTGGAGCTATAACACCCAAAAACACATATTTTCCTCATTCCTAGGACTTCTAGTGTTTGCAGCTCTCTAGTAGGTTGATATCCAGTTTTGCTTCACTTTAGATTTTAGTTATCATGTTCACTTCCTAATTTGCAATATTCCTTTTGCATTCTTTCCTTTCTTACAACATTTCCCAACATTTCCTTGTTAACATCATAGTTTAGGCCATTTTAATGCAAAACTCTGTTTTTTTTCTAGTATGCACTCATTCCATTTGTTGCTTGATTCTCTTGGTTGACTATCAGTTTCTATGTAGTAGATCTCTTCTAGCAGTAGGCAAACTTACTAGCAATCACACCCTCCATCTGATCCATGCCCTATAGGTCTCCCAAACCTCACCTCAATTCTGCCCTAGTTTCCTTCATTTTTCATAGGACTTCTTCCTCTCTCCTTAAAGAAACCCAATTATCTTTCTCTTTCCTGGTGATTCATGGTAGACCTTAGGTGCCATAACACCTCATTCCAACCTTCATCTACCTTTTCCACCCACTCTCACACCCTCAAAACAAAGAAAATTTCTCTCGGCCTCCTCGTGTAGGCCACTTGTAATCTCCCTAATTTCCTCTTGTAGTTTTCCTATGTCCTCCTATAGTTTTTCCTGTAGGCTTTCTTTTAAAGGCCGAGTGTGAAAAAATCCCCCAGAAGGCCACCTAAAACCTCCTAGGACCCATCCACACCATCTACATCCTCCCAAGCTCCAAAAACACCCTCTAACGCCACCCGTTCGCTACCACACTCACACACAATAAATTAGATGCATGATCAAATTCACATGAAAACACATAAAAATCCAAAAATATTTTTTTTCTTATTTACTTCCAGAAATAGCAAGGTTAGATTTTGTTTACTTCCTTGAGTATGTAATGGCATTTATTTCATGGTTTTCACAATTCTTTTGGCAGATGTAGAATTAGCTTATTAATTAGGGTTTACTAGATTTTGCTTTACATTCCATCCTTTCTCCTTTCTACAGTTAAAATAGCATCTGTAGAATAATCTTTCTTTCCTTTCATCACACAAGATCTTCTTCTAAAATCTATAGAATTTGGCTCGAGCTCCAAGTGATCTCCTGCCAGCTGACCAAGTGACAACCTGTAGTGAGAACTAGTACTTATGCATATAGCACCGATGCTTCCAAATTTGTTACAAACTATCGGGTTGATACAAGTAAAGTTAGAAGCCTAGGAGTTGGAGCATCCTTGCTATAATACTGGCACTCACCAGTGTTTATTTAATTTTTTCCACTAACAACACCAATTTTGACTGTGATTCTTTGTAGGCAAAAACCCATTGCTAACGAGTGTTTTTGGGTACACTTGTGCTCCAAAAACACTACAACAGGAATGGTGACCATACTGATCTATTTTCGTTAATATAGAGATAGTTTGTAGAGCCTCCTCTCTGCATAAACATCCTTCAAGGCACTCCTCACCTCCCTGGAATTTTTATAATCCGCTTGGACCTATTCTAAGCCTATGAAAGTGAAGAAATTTCAGAATTTTCTTGTCCACATGTTTTCTTCTCTGACAAAAGTGAAGTGTGCATTTGTATCTTCGAGAACCATGAAGGGCATGTCTGTTTCTATAGAACATGTGCGGCAGATATAAAAACAACAAAACAACCTTGTATTTTTAAGTTTTCTTAGGTGATTGGTAGCCTCTAGTGAATTCCCTTCACCTTTTAATTCTGTATTTATTATTCGATATCCCTATCTATTTGAATGAACCCTAGTTCATCAAGCAATTATATTTTTTATTTTTTCATTTTATTTGTAAACAAAAACCCACATAGCTTAATTGGGGAGAAATGTAAGTGGCTATAATCCACATATGTTTTCAAACTATTTCGCTGAATGTTTTGGAAATCATATTAGCTTAATTAGTAAAGCATGTATGATTTGATAATCACCTTATGAGTGACATCAGTTGAATTTTTATTAAACAAAAGGTATTACAGACTCATGTGCTAATGTGTGTTCTGTGTTATTTAAGCAACGAATCGATCAGATTGCCAATACACAGACATTTAAATGGAAAGACAATAGAGAAATATAGTAAGAAAACACAAAGACAAAATCAATTTTAATAAGGAGTTCACCCTATTCTCCAGGGCTATGTCTGCAATCCAACTTTTAGTCGTGGCCTTTTTTTATTGTGTCTTTAAACAGAGAATTACAATGCAAGGACTCAATGTGAGCTCTCCTGAAGAAAGTTTTGCTTGGCAGGGTGGTTCTTGGATTCCCCAAGCCATTGGAGTACACAGTCTCTTATTCCCACCAGCTCTATGACCTTATGGTCTATAGTGGTAAGAGCCCAACGTGGTGCTCAACCCGGACAGATCCCTCTATGGGGTGGCTCGAATCTCTCAAGCTTGGTGGTGCTCGATGCTCCCGCTACATCAGCTCAGCCCTCTGTCTCGTACTGCTTTTCTCTTGCTTTACTGCCTTCTTCTCTATGTATTCCGTCCTCCTCTCGGGATTCTGGTCTTTTCTTCTTCATCTCTTGGACTTCATTTTGACTTGACTGTGTATTCTGTCTCTATTCATGGCTTTTAGCCTTTCATTTCCATTCCTGTTAAGTTCCTCTTCTGCCTCTGTCGATTCACCTTCTGTCGCTTGGAGTTCTTTGTTCGGCATCAACATGAATGCTCAGGGAGTGGCCACGTCTCCTCAACTGAATAGTGCCAACCTGCTCATTGGTTTGTTTCTTCAGTTAAGTCATGGATGCATTCTTCCTCCACCGTGGCGGTCAAACAGATTCTAAATCCCTTTAGAATGCAGCTTAATTCCCTGCTGATTTTGCTTCCTCCATCAGGCGCAATCTCAGCCATCTTATCTGGTCTCCCCCAGATCCAACGTCATACACATGTCCCGTGAGGTTGACTTGCTTGACCGATAATGCGAGACCAACGACAGATTTCTCTCACCTCCACCGCCATGCGTCGATCGTTAAGCGGGATCGCTCTGTTCTTCTCCAAATTTTTTTACTGTTTGAGGGCACCCCGATCAATACCACCGGTTTCCTAGAGCACAGGTCCCGCCTTGTACAATTAGCAATTTTTTCCTTCCCCACCCGTGGTTCTCCGGTTCGCCATGCGTCCAAGTGCTCGGGCTTCCCCCATTTCATCCCTATTCGCCCAGTGAATCACGTATCAAGAATCGCCTCCTTTTCCCGATCTGGGGCTCCCAACGGCTACTATGACCTCCTGCATAGTCTCCATTGGCCTCGGTCAACGCGCCTTGACCGAGGTCCTTGTCGTTCTACACTGGTTGCCATTGCCACTGGTTCAGGGCGTTTTTGATCGTTATTTTTGGAATTTTTAGAGATTTGTCTCGACCTGATATAGTCATGGTTCTTTGCCAATCTTTTATGCATCCAATTCAGATCATGGCCTTCACATTAAAAGAGCTTTTGGAAAACCAAAAGTTGGTTTTCAAGCATCGAATAAGTGAGGGTATTTCTTTCTCACTTGTCTAATCTCAATCCACTTTGCACTGCTTGGCTTTGAACCTTTGAGCCCAATCTTGAGGTATCCCACTTGTCCACTGCACGTCGTCCTTACCTTCCTATCCAACACAGTGTCTTCCCATAATTCATTAAGATATTCAGATAGAAAGTCATCAACATAAGGTAATTGACTCTGCTCTTCAGGGTCCTCAATCATTGAAGGTTCAAACAACCTCAAGCAATCTTTGTTTACGACTGAGTAGACATGCATGTAAGCTGGTAGATCAAGGCAAAAAAAAAGATTCACCAATCTTCTCAAGTATCCTGAAGGGTCCATACCTGATAGGTTTTAGCTTTTTACCTTCTCCTTGCATCTTGTCCTTGTTGATATATAGCCAGACTTGGTCTCCAACTTGAAAACTATGCTCCATCCGATGCTTATTGTGCCTAGCCTTGTACTTGGCCTGGCTCTTTTCCAGCTGTTCATGTACTGCCTGGTGGATCTGCTGGATCTGTTCAATGAACCTAGTTGCCTTATCCACATCACTGTGTCTATTAACCATTGTATCTTTACTAAAGACAAAATCCAAAGGAGACCTTCATATGAAACCAAGACAAGTCTCAAAAGGATTTCTCTATGTAGAAGAGTGTTTGGCTCTATTGTAAGCATACTGCACATAACACAAGTGTTCATCCCAAATCTTAGGGTGTTTGCTGCAATATCCTCTCACTAACTGGATCACCATCCTATTAACTACTCCTGCCTGGCCATCTGTTTATGGATGAAAAGTTGTACTTTTCTTTAATTTGGTGTCCATTAGTTCCCACAGACTTGACCAAAACTTCCCCACAAATCGGGTGTCTCAATCAGATACAATAGAAGTGGGTAATCCAAAATGAACCCATACATTTTCAAAGAACAATTTTGCGGTTTGTTCAGTTGTAATCTATTTACTACAGGGTATCAAAATACACATTTTGCTGAACCTATCCACAACGACATATAGATAATCATGACCTTTCCTAGAGTTATGCAGTCCTCCAACAAAATCCATGGAAATGCTTTCCCAAGGGTGAGAAGGAATTGGAAATGGAGTGTACAAGCCTAGTTCTCTGTTGTTGGTCTTGTTTTTCACACACATAGCACATCCCTTTACATATCTAGAAACTGTCTCACTCATTCTCGGCCAATAGCAGAACTTTTGCAGATGTGCAACTGTTTTACTTACCCTAAAGTGCCCTGATATTAGAGAAGTGTGTGCTTCCCTAATTATCTTTACTCTCTCAGTTTGTGGAATGTAGAGATTCCCACAATGATATGAGAGTTGGTCCTTCATGTGATAGTCCAATCCTTCTATTCTTTTGCCTTGACTCAAAGTTGCATATACATCTTTACAGTCCATATCCTGAGCATACTGTTTTATGTAGTTTTCATGCAGCACAAAATCATGCTTAAGTGTGGTAGATGCATTTATATTGGCTCTAGAGAACATGTCTCAAGAAATAGCATGGTTAGATGTTGTTTACTTCCTTGAGTAGGTAATGGCATTTCTTTCATGGTTTTCATAATGCTTTTGGCAGATGTAGAATTAGCTTGTTAATTAGGGTTTACTAGGTTTTTCTTTAGATTCCATCCTTTCTCCTTTCTACAGTTAAAATAGCATCTGTAGAGTAATCTTTCTTTCCTTTCATCACACATAGAGCTTCTTCTAAAATCTGTAGAATTTGGCTCGAGCTCCTAGTGATCTCGTGCCAGCTGACCAAGTGACAACCTATAGTGAGAACTAGTACTTATGCATATAGCACCGATGCTTCCAAGTTTGTTACAAACTATCGGGTTGATAAAAGTAAAGTTAGAAGCCCATGAGTTGGAGCATCCTTGCTACAATACTGGCACTCACCAATGTTTATTTAATTTTTTCCACTAACAACACCAATTTTGACTGTGATTCTTTGTAGGCAAAAACCCATTGCTAACGGGGTGATTTTGGGTACACTTGTGCTCCAAAAACACTACAACATGAATGGTGACCATACTGATCTATTTTCATTAATATAGAGATAGTTTGTAGAACCTCCTCTCTGCACAAACATCTTTCAAGGCACTCCTCACCTCCCTGGAATTTTTATAATCCACTTGGACCTATTCTAAGCCTATGAAAGTGAAGAAATTTCATAATTTTATTGTCCACGTTTTTTCTTCTCTAACAAAAGTGAAGCGTGCATTTGTATCTTTGAGAACCATGAAGGGCATGTCTGTTTCTATAGAACATGTGCGACAGATATAAAAACAACAAAACAACCTTGTATTTTTAAGTTTTCTTAGGTGATCGGTAGCCTCTAGTGAATTCCCTTCACCTTTTCATTCTATATTTATTATTCGATATCCCTAGCTATTTGAACGAACCCTAGTTCATCAAGCAATTAGATTTTTTATTTTTTCATTTTATTTGTAAACAAAAACCCACATAACTTAATTGGGGAGAAATGTAAGTGGCCATAATCCACATATGTTTTCAAACTAATTCGCTGAATGTTTTGTAAATCATATTAGCTTAATTAGTAAAGTAGGTATGATCTGATAATCACCCTATGAGTGACATCATTTGAAGTTTTATTAAACAAAAGGTATTACAGACTCATGTGCTAGTGTGTGTTCTATGTTATTTAAGCAACGAATCGATTAGATTACCAATACACAGACATTTAAATGGAAAGACAGCAGAGAAATATAGTAAGAAACCACAAAGACAAAATCAATTTTAATAAGGAGTTCACCCTATTCTCCAGGGCTACGTCTCTGATCCAAATTTTAGTGGTGGCCTTGTTTTATTGTGTCTTTAAACAGAGAATTACAATGCAGGGACTCAATGTGAGTTCTCCTGAAGAAAGTTTTGCTTGGCAGGGTGGTTCTTGGATTCCCCAAGCCATTGGAGTACACAGTCTCTTCTTCCCACCATCTCTGTGAACTTCTGGTCTATAGTGGCAAGAGCCCAACGTGGTGCTCAGCCCGGATAGATTCCTCTATGGGGTGGCTCGAATCTCTCAAGCTTGGTGGTGCTCGATGCTGCTGCTACATCAGCTTAGCCCTCTGTCTCATACTACTTTTCTCTTGCTTTACTGCCTTCTTCTCTGTGTATTCCGTCCTCCTCTCGAGATTCTGGTCTTTTCTTCTTCGTCTCTCGGACTTCACTCAAACTTGACTGTGTATTTTGTCTCTATTCATGGCTTTTAGCCATTCATTTCCATGCCTATTCAGTTCCTCTTCTGCTTCTGTCAATTCACCTTCTACATCTGCGCTTGGAGTTCCCAGTTCGGCATCAGCATGAATGCTTAGGGAGTGGCGACATGTCCTCATCTAAACTGTGCTAGCCTACTCATCAGTTTGTTTCTTCAGTTAAGTCGTGGATGCATTCTTCCTCCACCGCGGCGGTCAAATGGATTCCAAATCCCTTTAGAATGCACCTTAATTCCCTGTCGATTCTGCTTCCTCCATGGGGCGCAATCTCAGCCATCTGATCTGGGCTCCCCCAGATCCAACGTCATATGCATGTCCCGTGAAGTTAAATTGCTTGACCGATAACGCAAGATCAACAGCGGTTTTCTCTCACCTCCACCGCCATGCGTCGATCGTTAATTGGGATCTCTTTTCTCTTCTCCAAAACCGTTTACCGTTTGAGGGTGCCCCGATCAATATTTGTCGGTTTCCTAGAGCGCAGGTCCCGCCTTGTATGATTAGCACTTTTTGCCTTCCCCACCTGTGATTCTTCGGTTCGCCATGCGTCCAAGTGCCCGGGCTTCCCCCATTTCGGCCCTATTCGCCCAGTGAATCACGCATCAAGAATCACCTCCTTTTCCCGATCCGGGGCTCCCAGGGGCTACTATGACCTCCTGCGTAGTATTCATGGGCCTCAGTCAACGCTCCTTAACCGAGATCCTTGTCATTCTACACTGGCTGCCATTGCCACTGGTTCAGGGTGTTTTTGATCGTTATATTTGGAATTTTTAGAGATTTGTCTCGACCTGATATAGTCATGGTTCTTTTCCAATCTTTGATGGATCCAATTTGGATCACGGCCTTCCCACTGAAAGAGCTTTTGGACCACCAAAAGTTGGTTTTAAAGCATCGACTAAGTGAGGGTATTTCTTTCTCACTTGTCTAATCTCAATCCACTTTGCACTGCTTGGCTTTGAACCTTTGAGCCCAATCTTGAGGTATCCCACTTGTTCACTGCACGTCATCCTTACCTTCCTGTCCAACACTATGTCTTCTCGTAATTCATTAAGATATTCAGGTAGCAGGTCATCAACATAAGGTAATTGACTCTGCTCTTCAGGGTCCTCAACCATTGAAGGTTCAAACAACCTTAAGCAATATTCATTTACGACTGAGTAGACATGCATGCAAGCTGCTAGATCAAGGCAAAAAAAAAATTCACCAATCTTCTCAAGTATCCTAAAGGGTCCATACTTGATAGGTTTTAGCTTTTTACCTTCTCCTTGCATCCTGTCCTTGCTGATATATAGCCATACTTGGTCTCCAACTTGAAAATTATGCTCCATCCGATGCTTATTATGCCTAGCCTTGTACTTGGCCTGGCTCTTTTCCAACTGTTCATGTACTACCTGGTGGATCTCCTAGATCTGTTCAATGAACCTAGTTGCCTTGTCCACATCACTGTGTCTATCAACCATGGTATCTTTACTAAAGACAAAATCCAAAGGAGACCTTCATATGAAACCAAGACAAGTCTCAAAAGGATATCTCTATGTAGAAGAGCGTTTGGCTCTACTGTAAGCATATTTCACATAACACAAGTGTTCATCGCAAAGCTTAGGGTGTTTGTTGCAATATCCTCTCAGTAACTAGATCACCGTCCTATTAACTACTTCTGTCTGGCCATCTGTTTATGGATGAAAGTTGTAATTTTCTTTTATTTTGTGTCCATTAGTTCCCACAGACTTGACCAAAACTTCCCCACAAATCAGGTGTCTCGATTAGATACAATAGAAGTGGGTAATCCAAAATGAACCCATACATGTTCAAAGAACAATTTTGCAATTTGTTCAGCTGTAATCTGTTTACTACAGGGTATCAAAATACACATTTTGCTGAACCTATCCACAATGACATATAGATAATCATGAACTTTCCTAGATTTATGCAGTCCTCCAACAAAATCCATGGAAATGCTTTCCCAAGGGTGAGAAGGAACTGGCAATGGAGTGTACAAGCCTATTTTTCTATTGCTGGGCTTGCTTTTTTCACACATAGCACATCCCTTTACATATCTAGAAACAGTCTCACTCATTCTCGGCCAATAGTAGAACCTTTGCAGTTGTGCAACTGTTTTACTTACCCTAAAGTGCCCTGATATCAGAGAAGTGTGTGCTTCCCTAATTATCTTTACTCTCTCAGTTTGTGGAATGTAGAGTTTCCCACAATGATATAAGAGTCGGTCCTTCATGTGATGGTCCAATTCTTCTATTCGTTTGCCTTGTCTCAAAGTTACATATACATCTTTAAAGTCCATATCCTGAGCATACTGTTCTATGTAGCTTTCATGCAGCACAGAATCATGCTTAAGTATGGTAGATGCATTTATATTGGCTCTAGATAACATGTCTGCAAACTTGTTATGTATGCCCTTTTTATATCTGATGACTAAATGAAACTGTTGTAGGAAACCCACCCATCTGTAATGTCTTGATTGCTGCAACTTAGGTAGGGAGTGTAGGTATTGAAGTGGCTGATGATCAGTATGTATTATTGTTTCTTTGCCCATTAAGTAATGTTTCCACTTTTTCACACTCTGAACTAATGCATACAATTCTTTATCATATGTAGGATAGTTAACTACTGCGGGATTAAAAGTCTCAGAATGATAACATATGGGTTTACCGTGCTGTGTTAACACTGCTCCCATGGCATAGTCACTGGCATCAGTTTGGATCTCAAATGGTCTTTGTAGATCTGGCAGTTCTAGTACCGGTGCTGTACTAATCTTTTCTTTCAAGGTGTTAAAGGATTTTTGTTGTTTGCCTCCCCACTGAAACACCTTGTTCAATCCTATCAAGGCATGTAAGGGAGCTGTAATTGAGGAAAAATTTGAAATGAACTTCCTCCAATATTGTGCTGCTCCTAAGAAGCTTCTCACTTCTATAACAGACTTGGGTTTAGGCCAGTTTATAATCATTGCCACTTTAGAGGGATCGATTTTCAATTCACCTCCCCTACTATATGACCCAAATAATTTAGAGAGGTTTTACCAAATTCACATTTGGAGAGTTTAACATAAAGCTTTCTCTTTTCAAAACATCTAATGTCTACTTAACATGCCTTAAATGTTCTTACCATATTTTACTAAAAAAAAGAATGTCATCTAGATATACAATAACAAAATCATCAAGAAAAGGTATGAGTTCATAATTCATTAATCTCATGAAAGTAGCAGGGGCATTGGTCGAACCAAAAGGCATAACCAGCCATTCATACAATCCCTGCTTTGTTTTGAAAGCAGTATTCCATGCATATTTCTCTACAACTCTGACCTGATGGTATCCACTGTGCAAATCCAGCTTGGTGAAATAAACGACTTCCTTCAATTGATCTAAAATATCATCTATGTGAGGAAGGGGATAACGATTTTTGATTGTTATTTTATCAGTGCTCGGTAGTCAATGCAATTCTCCACGAGCCATATTTCTTTCTCACCAAAATGATTGGTGACCCACATGGTGATGTGCTAGGCTTGATGAACCCTTTCTCAAGCAACTCTTACACCTGCCTCTTGATTTCAGCATTCTCTAAAGAAGACAACCTGTACATCCCAATGTTAGGCAATGGAACATCTTGCTGCAAAATAATATCATGTACTATTCCCTTTTTGGGTGGTAAACCTTTAGGTTCTTGGAACAAGACATCATATTCTGAAACAATCTTTTTCTATATTAGCTTGCTGATCAGCATTATAGCCCTCAAATACATTGGTTTTATCAAGTTTCTTTTCCTTTACAACCATCAGTAGGAATTGTTTGCATGAATTTATCATTCTTTTCATCTTTCCTGATTTTATGAGAGTATAATTATTCTTAAGCTTGTGAGCTCTCACAAAGTATTCGATTCCACCTTTAACAAGTAGATACTTGTTCTTAGATCTATAGAAAATAGCCTTTCTATCATACAAGTAAGGACTTCCTAAAACAATTTGACATATATCCAAAGGAATTACATCTAACTCAACCTCATCTACAAATGTTGATCCAAAAGAAAGCTTGAGTTTGCACTGTCTAGTCACTTGTAGTTGTTCTTTATCGTTCAACCATCCTAATGGTATGGTTTCTTATGAGGTGTAGTTGCTAATCCCACTTTCTTTACAACTTCTTTAGAAATTATATTTACTTGTGAGCCACTATCAAACAAAGTATCAATCTTTTGATTTTTGGAAACAACTCGAATATGGAAAACCTCGTGTTTTTTTCTCTCATGTTCTTCATCAATAACAGATTAAGCAGAATTACTAGTAGATGCTTCAGAATTCTTACCTTTTATACCTATGGCTGCAATGATTTTTTCATCTCCCAAGTCTGACCCCAAATCTTTCTGAATAGTTGTAGCAGTCTTATTCTTCTTTCCCTCGGACTTCTTAGGTCTCAGCTCTGGATGCAGAATCCAATAGCGCTCATCATCATGCCCATCCTTTTTAGAGTGGGTGCACAAAGCTTTGCTTTTCTGTGTAGTGTTAGCCTTCCTTTCTTTCCACTTCTACTTTCTTTTCTCCTTTCTCTTGCTTACGGTGGGTTGGGATGGTCCCCCAACTTCTGGATTTCCATTCTTTCCTCTAGCTTCTAAATTAGTAGCTTGTATAGATACCTCATCTAAACTAGTGGGATTAAACATGAGGATGGTATGCCTCATGTAGTTTTGTAGACTACCAATGTACTTCAAAAGAGTTTCTGGTGAGTCTAATGAGATACCCAACATCAATGCTCTCTTTATAAAATCTTGAGTATACCCTTGCACACTTTTCCCTTTCAACTGCCGAAGAGTTTGCCAACTCAGCATGGCTTGTTGCATGTAGACCAATGGATAGAACTATTTTTTGACTGCAGCAACAAATTCACTCCAGACAGAGATGATCTTACCATGCTTCTTCATATCAGCTTGGGTTCTTCCTTCCCACCAATCCAAGGTAGTTCCTCCTAGGCATAAGCTTGCTAGCTAAATCTTACTCTTGTCTGAGTCTTAATCTTACCTTGGTTGATTCCTCCATTGCTGGAAGGCATCAAAAGTTCTTTTGGGATGTTGCCCCAGGATCCATAAAGGTTATATCTGCAAGACCTAATTACTTTGAGAGTGGAAAAGATTATTAGGTCTTCATAAGACTATTTATCATACGCAACAAACAAAAACCTTTTTTTTTTGCTTGGTCACATAGTTTAATTAAAGGAAAATAAACCATTGACATTTTCGCGTTGTTTTATGTATATTATCCATTTTGTGTTGATATATATATATATATATATATATATATATCTCCACCCACCACTAAAATTAAATTAGAAAACAATATAAATCAACACCATAGGGGACCCCGTGACTCCTTGATGATCTAGGCAGTTTTTAAACCTCCCCCACTAACGGGAGGTGTAACAACATTCTCACCATTTAGGTGGAGAAGACATCATTAAGCCACCATTATTGGATCTTCCTTTATTGGTGAAAATTTTCTTGGAACTCCCACAAAACAAGGGACGCCCTTCACCACTCCTAAAGGATCCCCGCACACTACCCCCTTTGGGAGCATACACACTGTTAGAAAATTATATGTTATGGAGCAATGGAACACATAAAATATTGTAGCAATATAAACACAGAAAATGCATAAAATAAGAGATACATAGATATACGTGGTTCACCCAGTTTGGGCTACGTCCACCCTGAACAGCCAGTCCTTCCTTTTTATTATCCAGCAAAATGAAGAGACACAACCTACATCAGATCCGTTGTAATATCCTTTGTTCTCTCATAGTCTCACCTCTCTGCTTCTCACTCGGAGAATACACATCTATTACACAAAATCAAATACAATGCCCTCATACAAAGAGAGGGGGTTGCCTTCTAGGGCAAAAAATCCTAAACTAAACATAAGTTCTACCATCAAATCATCTGCCTAATGAATGACCCAGATTGACTAGAAATTACTATACTTTTAGAAGGTAATTTTACATATGTTTTTAGCTTCGGGGACTGAGCTACACATAAGGGTAATTCTCCCGTGACATCCCCACACTGGGCTCCAATGCACATAGCTATCTAAAATCACTTTGTAATGGAAACAAATGCACATACCCCATTTTTAGCTTCACTAAATCTCCCAAATTTAAGAAATCTCACAAATTAACCGATCAAACATGGCCAAAATTGGCCATCTATTCCTACAAAGCTCCCTTCGTATATTCCAAAATTTGAAGGAAAGCAGGGCGAAAACCCAGGGAACCATGTCATGACATTTCATCTGTAGTGTTCATATAGAATTATCACAAAATATACTATTATATTAATTCAATTTGAATGCACCATAATAGGGCCTGCTATGAAGTGTTATATAGACCAACCCTCTATGTCTCATGGAACCTTTAGCTCATTGGCTAAAGAATTCCTTACTTTCTTCCAACTCCTAATCCGCTAAGTTGTAGCTTCTAACCAATTTCAAGAAAACACGGGCTACACACATCGCGGACCACATCCACGAATGGAATAAATGTCGCAATCTATGCAAAATGGATTTTGAAGATAAAATCATCCTAGACATTTTCTTTAGATCCCTCACCTTTGAAATCTCAATGGACATTGCTAAAACATTCCCATAGAGCGAGGAAGAAGATATCAGTAAAACCCAACAATTGGAGCTAGTCTACAACTAGTCAAGGTACATTTACCACGTACTCCTAGATGCCTAACACCTACAATCTTATTGAGAAATAACAGAGACATCCAATACTACTAACGGATCTATTAGGGCCCTATCCCAAAGACATCATAGTAGTATTAATCAATACCCTATATATCCAATGAATGGACGATCTTATGATGCTATGCATTATAATGGTCAACCCACACCTATTCAGAATATAAGAAATAGGGTTAACTAGCACCAACCCCTGCAAGGAGGATCATATCATCCCCCATAGGGAAATCAAAACTCCTCCTGGAGTACGAAGAAGAATTATACTCCACTGAACTAGTATGTTAACCAGGGACAAGAGAACCAATATTCTCCTTTCCCAACTGCACAAAAAACAACTCATCAAAGAAAAATAATGCATGGGTAAATCTAGTGCAACCATCTCTCGCTTCATCACATCAATCTGAAGAACAAAAAAATTGACTTAATTATTATAACAGTGCTAGAAAAAAACTGAAAAATAAGCCAAAGGGAGAGCTCAAGTGGAGAAGCAACAATCAGCAGCAACCCCCAAGGGCACTGAGAAGGGACAACCCCAATCAGAACCAAAACCCAGCTACAACCAATAACAACTCGTAGAAGCAAGGCAAGAAAACTATACTTTGGACTAATCATGCATGTGCCACTTGCAGGGAATATGGCCATTATACCCATCACTGTCCACATCTTCCTGGTTTAAAAAGGATACAAGACAGTAGGGGAAAAAGTGGCCAACTAACTGCAGCCATGCTTGAAGCCTTTCCCCATCAGGGAATTGTTAACACCTAGCAACAAAACCCATGTGTAGGGAACCTCAATAAAACTCCTAACCATTATATCTTCATGAAAGGAAAGGACTTCCTCTTGAAAACAAGGAATTGTAGTTATGAGGCTGTGCAAGAGCCAAACCCATCCACCTCGACTAAGTCTATACTTACTGGGCCATTGACCATTACACAACCTCTGATAGATGTCATGCCCAAAATTGTTCAAGGACCTTTATGATGTGCAAGGCCCAATTCAAGAGTTTCCCATAGTTATAACATAGTAAATGACTTGGCTCAATCGTTGTCAACTATGTCAATGGTTGAATACCTGTAGATGTGCCCAACCTAGTGAAAGCCTTACTTCCCACTTTAGGCACAATCGACCCATCCGATTTCTGTCTCAACCATAGTTTCCAAGATAAATGTACTATCTTGAGACCAATTTCCTCATGTATTTATGTGTACTATTATCTTTCCTTGTTCATTGGATTGATTAATAATGAGAATGTGAGGAATGTTGAAGGCTCTCTGCCTTTTCTGCCATATCAGTTCTCTATGTGTCTATTAATTTTATTATGAATTTATTTTAATGTGTGTGAGTGTTTATTTTATGTGTGTTTAATATGGTTGAGTGGCTCAACATGTGCTATCATAGCAGAAAGATGCATGTTCTACATTTTGTTTAAATCAACAAGTATATTGATCTAGAAATGGCAAGAAGATGAATTCATTTGCAGTCTACATTGCTAGCGAAGGAAAATTGGGCAATGTAGGAGATAATTGCCACTGGGTATTGAAGCAAGGACGCATAGATGGACATTGTTAAGAGGATTGGTAGAAAGCTTGGTAGCGCTAATTATGTGATCTGTCCTCTACTGAGTGTAATGCAGATTTGATGCAACTCTATTTTGTCAACAAAAGGCGAAAAGAAGCATGCTATTTTTTTCTAGATTGACTTGGGAGAATTATCAGATGTAAATCGACATTGAAGGACAACATATACACTTGCTAGAGAGTTCCTAGTGCAAGAGATGATTTGGTAAGACATGCAGAACCGGAACCTGAACTTGAACTTGAAGATTACGCAAACACAGATAGAATTACTACTATTGGTATGCAGGATATTTGGTAAAGTTACCCCATCTTAGTTGCAATGTCATTGGATAATTCTAAGTCTGAAATTGGTCTGTGGTGAGGCCCTGATGGTGTCCAAGTGTGGCTGGAGACATGCACAAGCACCTTGCCTATCGATTCTATCATTGTAAATATATGAAGGAAAATGTCTACATTGGACTTCCTTCTGCTACTGTCTGTAAGATAACTTGGTATAGTAGATTGTTGATGTAATTGTTTGTATGCAATAGCCGAAGCTTTGAAAATCTCCTTTGTATTGTAAAGTGCCGCCACCCTCACTTGTTGATTTGTTTAGTCTTATTTCCTAGATTTTGATGCTCCTTTCGTCCTATATTTTAGTAAGGACTATGCTACTAGTAAAATGAATTTGAGCATAGAAATTAAATTACGAGAGTTGTGTTCACAAGGATGAGCCTAGAGTTAAAGTGGGCACCTTATGTCTTGGTCAATTATTGAAAGTGAAGGTTGTGAGATATGAATTGGATTGGCGCAAGGAAATTATGAGAAAAGGACAAAGGTATGACTGAGCATGTTGGCATTTTGGGTTTTCTTAATTGAACCTATTAATCAGTATTGCAAATATGATTTATGTGGTGTGATCAAATTTGAGGTTGGTGGAGATATCAAAATAGGTGATCATGACATGACCACTGGCCCGTATCAACGTGTTCTCCAAATCACCAACTCCCACACACCATTTGAGATTCAAATCCTGGAGCTTCCTGCACCCCACGAATATTAAGCTCAAATCCAAGTCAGAAACCATCTGGCACCTCACTAATTTCAAGGTCTGCAGATTCTTGGCATTAGCATTGGAAACAATAGTAGCCTCCATATTCCCAAATCTCGTGCAATAAGAAACATCAATCTCCACCAGATTCTCGTAGCCCTTAGCCAGAATGGAGAGGCATAAGTGACTAAACCGGACAAGCATCGAAAGACCTATGGAGAGTAGGTTAGGCCCAGTCATTGCATCCACGAACCCCAGGCACTGATCGTTGATCCGAGGGTGGAGGGACAAGTCCAGGTGCTCTACAGCTCAGTATCTCTTTTGAATTCTTGGCTGCACTTCGCCGCTGAGAAACTGGATTTTCCTCTTGCACGTTAATTCTAGTCGATAGAACTTTTTGCAGACAAGATACCATGAATATTCGATTTTCTTTAATGTAGTCGAGAACCTTCTGATAAAAGCATTCCTTACAAAATGTATGAAGACACTCGCATATTGTTGTAGCATCTTTCAAGCGCTTGCAGTGTGAGCAAGTGTAGTAGAAACGTAGAGCATGCCACCCATAGGCATTATGCCATTTTGGGTAGTCATCACAGCTACATACTGAGGTAAAATCTGAAGCATCTTCTTCGGTTGAAATCATATCTACAACTGATTTTCTAGAAACATGACCTTGCAAGACTATCAAGATTAGCTTCTTTTCACACTAAAATTTACTCTTATTCAGATCTGGAATCTCTGCTACTTGTAGTAATTCTCTAGTCGTATTTTGTTTTGAAAGAACTGTGATAGGAATGGTAAGGTTATTTGTAGTTTTCGAAGTAATAAGGAGGTTCTATTTGTCAATTTATTAATATTGGAGTAATAAGGAGTTAAGAAGTTTGTAAATGTGTTTTTGGAGATATAAGTGATCATAGAATTTTTGGATGAGATAAAGGTGCATTAAAAAAAATTTAATGGATAGAAAAGATGTATCAATCTTTGGAGTGATAAGGTTGTAACTTGTGGTTTGAAAACTTCCATTCAATTTTGAAGACAAGTTACTTCAAGAATTTGTAAGCTTGGCATTCTCATTGTTTGAGAAATCTGATTCATGTTGTTGTGAAAGTGAATATTGATGAACTTCAATACTTAATAAGACATATTTTTTTGCGGTGTTGTTGTGTCCTAGATCTGCTCAAAATTGAATAAGGGGATATTAGGTACACCATGTGTATGTTTGTGATGGCGCATGATTCTTGATATTGTGTTTGTTTTGTGTCTAGTTTTGACTCTAACCTTCATGTACACACAACAAATTAGCACATTGCATGCACATAGTCTATTCCATTCAAGCTCTTGTAATCAATCTTGAAGTACACAAGTACAAAGCATCACATAATCAACTTGATAAGACGATCTTCCAAGCAAACACATTCCACATTATGTAATCAAACAAATCAAGTTAAGGACGCTACATAATCAAGTTGTCAAAGACGATTCTACATCAAAATCCAATAAAGTTAATGAAGTTGTCATCTACATCAACAACAATTGGAGCAATTCAACAACAACAATTTTTTGGAAATTGCACTTGCACCATTTTTTAGTAATACCAAACTGTAACTTGCAAATCATAATTTGTAAGTTACCTTGTCACCAAAGTCAAATTAAGTTGAATTTTAAGGGTGCATTCTTGGTTGAAATTGAAACCCACACTTTGAATTGATAGGGAATCAATTAAACTAGGTGAATACATTAAGTCAAGTAAGTCTTCAAATGAGTCATCAAGATTGAACTTGTCATTTGTCTCTTAAGTTCATTTTCGACAGTGTTCGACATCCTTTATTTTGTAAAATCAACACATTCAGTGAGTACATTCAAGATATCATAAGTGTCTTTAATCAATCAAGTAAGTGTAATCAATCACCAGCAAGCAAGTGTGTCATTAAAAAAAATCAAGATAACAAGTATTTCAAGTGAGCATGTCATTCAAAAAACCAATCAAGCGAGCGTGTCAAAATCAAGTGCAAAGTTTCTTACAACATTCACAAGTGTCCATGAAACATTCAGGCAAAGCAATCATCACCAAGTGAGCATGAAATCAACAAAGTGTTTAAAAGCATAAGCCATTCAAGCAAGTGTTTAAAATTATCAATACAAGCGAGCCTTTCATTTTAGTGATCAACTCAAGTACGCAATTTTCAAGCATGACTTCTACACCTAGCGAGCTTGACTTCAAAGTAAGCAAGACAACATGGGGACACACATTCAGCTGTCCCAAATTCTTCACAATTTAATGTTATCATCGGCTGGTGACATGGTGCAAATCAAAAAATAAACTCTTGCTGACATTCAAGTGCATCTTCAACATGCACATGAAATGATTAAGTTCCTTCAACTAGAACCACAACTGCAAAGAGATGAGCTATAATAGAATAGTGCTTCTTCCAAGTCATTCAACCATACAGAAGAAGATAAAGATGTTGATTCCAAATCACTCATCCAACCAGCTTCAAGTGTCGAAGTTGTTCATGATCAAATTCAACTTTCTTCCAAACCCATCATCAAGCCATGGGAAGAAATCCAAAGTAATTGAAATTAACGTGACTTAGGATATGTCGAAGATGACGAAAACTTACATATCCCTAATTATTCAAAGCCCATTCAGTTCATCAGTGCCGGATTACTTGACCATGTCACCTCAGCAAGTTCTCCGCAAGTTGTAGAAAGACATCAATGCACACAAACTGAAAGTGCAAACAAACAGAAATGCATGCAAACTCAAGTTGCAAACAAACTGAAATGTTCTCATTGTCAAATAACCGTCATCTAGAAGATCAACGTTTTGATCTTCATCCTTGCCACCATTGTGGCAAGTCAAATAATTCATCAGAGAAATGCAGCAAACAACAACAGTAAGCTAGATTGAAGATAGATTATTCACAGATTGATCCGTGGGAATGGTCATCTACAACCAAACAATTTTACAAGTTTAACAATTGGATTCACTCACATATATTGCAGCCAATACTGAAATGAAGATGGTACTCTCTTTCAGTTGAATGGGGGAGTAAAACATTGAAACTCTCCTACTCCTAAAGGGGGGGGGAGTTCAAAATTCAGATATAATTTGTAGAATATTGCCTCTCCTTTTAGCTAACAAAGGGGGGAAACCGTTAATGAAATTGGTAAGTGGTTTTCATACTGAAAGTCTCGACAACATTAGAGAAGCAAACAATGGGCATCTTCATTAGCCAACGGGAATTTTTCATCGGCAATGAACATTACAAAATTCACTAGTGGGCAACCAACAACAAATAAGCAATAAGTAGATTTCATCATAGAAAAAGCAACATTGGGTTTTTTTCGACATCTTCAGCCAGTAGGCGATCATCAGCAGCAAATACGCCAATGGGCATTCATCAAATTATGTTAGTGGACATTGGGTGATGTTTTCAAGCAAAGGACAGTTGGATCCTTTTGCAGCTTGGCACGTGATGAAGTTTTCAAGAAAAATTAGAGATGAATTAGACATACAACTAATTCATGTCCTCTTCAGATTTGAGTTTTTTCCAGCATCCAGTTTTGGCAGTTTTTCAAGTAGTGTTTTTTTTTTAGGATCAACTTGAGAACTTGAAAGATGGTTATTTGTTCGTTTTGGATTTATCATTGGGGGGAGCAGGGGAATGTTAGCCTCACTCTCTTAAAAACAATTAATAAATCCAAATAAAATAATTAATTAAATTAAATCATGATAGTTAGTTCCTCAAACTAGGGAGTTTAGTTAGGAGGAGATATTGTCTCTAACTAGTTCTCCTAAGTTAGTGTGTAGCTGAGAAATTGTCTCAACCATAATTTCCGAGATAGACATACTATCTTGAGACTAATTTCCTCATGTATTTACGTGTACTATTATCATTATTTGTACATTGGATTGATTAATAATAAGAATTTGAGGAATGTTGAAGGCTCTCTACCTTTTCCGCCAATTTGTCTTTTGTGTGTTGTTGGTTCATTATTGTGTGTTAATTTGCATATATATTTAATATGGCTTTGTGTTATAAACATATTTGGGCACATCAACCCAAAACTTATATGTCAATAAGCTAGGGCTCATCAACCCCTAAAATATTTATTTCATACCCTAAAGAAGCACAGTCATCTGAATACATCATTGTCCAAAAGATCCAACTGAGAAACCATCCAGAAATGGCCTAAGTTAAACCATACTGACTGCGCCATTGACAAAGTACAATGCATACTGAGTGGTACACTACCAAGGTGTGATGCATACTAATTAGGCCTTCTATAGGGTGTGATGGGTGAGGATGGACAAATGGCCAAGACAGTTTGCTAGGTGGTTTCTCATGGAATCTTCTAGAAACTTTCCCTGTGCCACTTGCCTCTCTGAATTCACCCAAGGATGAATAAGGGATTTAAGAAACCTCTAATGGAACCAATCGTAACAAGTGGAATGACACTAATCAAACCCCATGGATGATTCACACCCTTGCACACATCTATAAGTGGATCTCCAATTCAAGAGATCTAGAGGCAGGAATATTGTGAATTGCAAGGAAGTGTTGATAGTTTGTAATTGAGGAAAGAGCATTGTATTGTTGGAGTGATCTTGCTATTTCATGAGGTGAAGAAGGATTAAAGCTGGGAGGATGATGCTAGATCAGATAACTGGGTTGTAATTCTCCCTTCTATTAATAAAGTTCTTCAAGTTTTCTTCCATATGATTGTGCAACTATCAATGTTATCATTTGTGAATGCTATCATTTGTTCATTATATATCTGATTATGTAATGTTTATGTTGTAATAGATCACGATGCTTTGAAGGTTCTTTGTTGCTGTACTTGTGCAAGTACTCTCCAAGCATGTTAAGCATAGGGAGGAGTTGTAGGATCTGTCAAAGGGGATAGAGGTCAATCAAGGGATTAAGCAGAAGTTCCAAGTTGGTTCCATTATCTTTCTCTTATACGTTACACATAGAAGAAATCATTGAATTGCTTTA
>APFE030978466.1:174322-196932 GCA_000404065.3 Pinus taeda
ACACTGCATCGATTTCTTGTTATGAGGGAAAGGGATTTCCGAAATCTCTTTGATTCGGTCAGGATCAATATAGATACCATCCCGGGATACCACAAAACCTAGGAGTTTACCTTGATCCAAAGCAAAGAACGACTTTTTGGGGTTCAAAGAGATTCCATACCTTTTACATCTTTGAAAGATCTGATCAAGGTCGTGTAAATGATTAGATCTATTTTTAGAAAATACAGTTATATCATCTAAATAGATGACTACTGACCTATTAATCAATCCCCTAAAGGCAGTGTCCATAGCTCTATGGAAAGTTGCTCCTGCATTTATGAGCCCGAAGGGCATCTTTTGATATGCATATGTTCCCCATTTCATTCTAAATGTTGTTTTGAGTTGGTCATCAGGATGAACTAAAACTTGGTTGTATCCTGAAAAACCATCAAGAAAAGACATTAATTCAGAACCTGCCACAGATTGGAGTATTTGCTCCATAGTGGGTAATGGGAAATTATCCTTTAAGCTTACTCTGTTTAAATTTCGAAAATCGATACAAATTCGAATGTCGCCATTCTTTTTTCTGACAGGTACCATATTAGAAACCCAACTGGAATGTCGGACTGGAAAGATAATCTTGGCTTTGAGGAGTTTATTAAGCTCTGATTTAATCTGACTTTCCAAATTGGGATGTATTTTTCTTAACTTCTGTTGTATAGGTTTTTGGTCTGGAAGCATTGGGATTGTGTGCTGGATAATAGACGTATCATAAGTCTTTAAGTCATCGTACTTCCAAGCAAAAATGTGTTTATTCTTTCTCAACAGTTTAACAAATGCTTCCTTTTCTTGTATAGTAAGTCCTAGTCCTAAATTTACATTCTGAGGATTTTGCTCAGTTCCCAAGTTTATTAATTCAAACCTTAGGGTAGAAGTTTGGATCTTTGTATTGGTTACAGGTTTAAATCTGTCCTTTATATCATAAAGATCCTCGAGTTTCACCACTGGCTTGGGAATTGCATTTTCTTGGGATGCTTTTCTGATTTGGGAATCGTGTTCATCTTCCTCTATGATCTGATTATCATAGGACTTTTCAGAAGTCAAGAAATGTAAGATATCATTATCATGATTAAAAACTCTCCAATTGGAAATATTGTCAGGAATTGAAGGTCTGAAAATTAACTCTACAGAAAATCTATCAGGGCTGTGGTCTTCTGAAGGTAGGAGTTTTGAGGCTACATTGGCCAGTAGGTCAGCAGCTGAATTCTGGGATCTGGGGATGGAAGAAATATTAAATGCTAAGAAATGTGAAGTTAGGTCTTGCACAAGTGATTGGTAATGTTTTAGATGACTTGAAAGGCAATGAATTGCATTCCTAACCTGCTTAACAATTCACAACCTACTAGAAGCATTCCACTGATCCATGGAAGCTCACAATCACTTCAAAATGTTGGAGTAGGTCTCCTAAAAGACCCTTCTCTAATGGGTACTTTTGCCCTCCCGCCTCCATTTGGTTTCGTGGAAGTGGCCACAGTGGAAACCTGTCAAATGATCACTTCTACATCATCTGAGTTTGAGAAGAGTTTTGACTATTTTAACAATGAGGATCATCATGAGCTGTTGCCACCAAGCCCCATCGAATTTTTGTAGCAATTAGTTTTATGGGCTTGGGAGGCAAACAGGAATCATCACTCGACGAGTCTTTGGGTAGATAGGTCCTTACAATATGGTACCTCTTCTGATCCTTGGTCTCGTATACATTCTACAGACGAAGGAAACATCCAATATATGATGATAGAAGAGATGTCATGGGAAGATTACCGCCATCGTTCCCACCTTTGAGATGACAATGAAGACTATAAAAATGACCTCAATCATCCTTCAATTTTTGATTTTTTATTAAATTCTGTAAATACAGTAGATTCTGAGCAAAATTTGTCCAACATTGAAGAATATTTTAGAGACTATTCACATTGGAAAATCTTATTCTCCATTAGAACTAGAGATTTACTATGCTCTTTTTTGCGAATTTGATGTCTTCGCTTGGTTATATGAGGAAATGCTAGGAATTGACTTAAGAATTGTTGAACATGAAATCAATATGTATCCAGATGTCAAACTAGTACAACAGTGGCTTTGACCTATCCATCCGAAAAAAGTTGCTGCCATTAAAGCAGAGGTTGAAAAACTTCTGCATGCTAGCTTCATTTACCATATTCCTCTCACTGATTGGGTATCGAATATTGTTCCTGTGATGAAAAAACAAGGAACAATTAGAGTGTGCATCGATTATAGGGATGTAAATCAAGCATGTCCAAAGGAAAACTATCCTACACCCTTTATCGACTAGATTATTGATGAATGTGCCAGATGCGAAATCTTTTCATTCATGGATGGATTTTCCAGATATAATCAAATCAATATTTGCCCACAGTACCAGTCAAAAACTACATTTATATGTCTATGGGGCACATTTTCATATCATAAATTACCATTCGGCTTGAAGAACGCAGGGGAAACTTTTCAGAGGGCAATGAATTACGCCTTCCATTACGTCAATCACATCATAAAACCATATGTCGACAATCTGCCTACTCATCCACGGAAATAGATTGATCATCCACAGCATTTGAGAGCCATATTTTTACGTTGTCGATAATACAAAATACGACTCAATCCACAAAAATATGTGTTTTTTGTTGGTTTTGGTCGATTTCTTGGTTTTGTAGTTTCTAAGGATGGAATTTGACTCAACCCATTTAAGGTTGAGGCAATCCTTGACATGCCTCAACCTTCAAATTTGCTTCAGATTTAGAGACTCCAAGGGATAGCTAACTTTCTGAGGAGGTTCATTCCACATTATGCTAAGCTTGCTAAAGGTTATACACATCTTTTGAAAAAAGAAGTACCCTTTCACTGGGATCAACTTGTGCAAGTTTTCTTTGATTCTTTAAAACATTCCTTGATAAAAGCATCATTAATGCACACTCCTGATTATCAAAAAGACTTCAACATGTATCTCGTCACTGCAGATACAACCATCGCTATGGTTTTAGTGCAAGAAGATAGCGAAATTGAACATCCTATATATTATTTAAGTCATTATTTTAATGATATAGAAAGCAAGTACTCTTATGTTGAAAAGTTAGCTTTAGAAGCCGTTCAAGCAGTACAAAGATTTTGACACTATGTACTCTTTTGCAAAACTATCATTGTGTCAGATTGCAACCCTATGACCTACATTCTGTCACATCAGTTATTGGGGGGCGGGGGAATATTCCAAATGGATAGCTAGTTTGCAAGAGTTTGATATGGAATTCACCAAATCCAAATCAAAGAAATATTTCGTCTTTGCAGAGTTACTTTGTGCCCTCCCCTCGTCATCTAATGATTTAGCATTCCAAGCATCAATCGTGGGTGAGACTCTGTTTCTGATATCGTCAAGTGGTCTGTGGTACGGAGATATGCTTGTCTATCTCCAAACCAAAACTTTTAGGTCTAACACCTCTCGCTCTGAACAGTGATGTATTCAATACCAAGCCAAAGACTATATGATCATTGGTGATACTCTTGACTGTCATGGTGTCAATACAGTTCTATGAAGGTGCCTCACACATGAGGAGGCTGAAAAAGCATTGAATGATTTTCATTCAGGTGCTTGTGAGGGGCATTTATCTAGTTACGCTACTGCACAAAAAGTCTTATGAGTTGGTTACTTCTAGCCCACCATATTCAAAGATTGCATAATTGCAGTCAGAAGTTGCCATACTTGTTAGGTTTTTTATCATAAAACTATATTACCACATGCACCACTGCATCTAGTTTTTGTTGTTGGCCTATTCACTAAATGGGGCATTGATTTCATGACATGTAACCCCACCTCAGCCAGGGGGCATGGGTATATTATAGTCGTTGTCAACTATTTTACAAAATGGGACGAGGTGATGCCTACATTGAACAACAATGGCGAAACAACTGCTCTTTTCCTTTTTAATCAAGTAGTTTCTATATTTGGTGTACCACAGGCTATAGTCATAGGTCATGGGTCTCATTTTTGCAATCACATGATGATCGAATTAACTGCCAAACTAGGACTGTCCCATGATAGTTCTACTCCATATTATCCATAGGCTAATGGACAAGTTGACGAAATCAACAAATTCCTTAAGCACATGCTGCAGAGAATGATCGGAGTCCATAAACAGAATTGGCATTTAATCCTATACTCAACTTTGTGGGCATATAGGACTTTGGTGAGAAATGCGACCGGATTTACACCCTTTCAGTTGGTGTATGGTCTGGAAGCAGTCTTACCAATTTAGTGTGAAATCTCATCCCTCAAGCTTGCAATTGATCTGCTTCCTAAAAATTTTGAAGAAGAGACTCATTTCTTGGAATTAATCCTTCTGGATGAACCCGTCATGATTCCGCATTGGCTAATGAAGCACATAAGAATTGCATCAAGGCACAATATGACAAAAATTTCAAACCTTGTGTCTTCTTAGAAGGTGACCTAGTCTTGCTTTACAATCAGGACTTTGACAAATTAGGAGTAGGTAAATTTAAACCATTATGGATGGGTCCTTACATTGTTAAATGAGTATTGACAAAAGGAGCCTACGAGCTAGTCGATTATGATGGGATTCCACTATCACAGGCCCGAAACGGGTTGTATCTCAAATGTTACTATGCTTGATTAAGTGTAGTAAGCTCATTGTACATATGCATTTATTGCATGTTTTCTTTTAGAGTTGTCATTTTTCTTAGGTAATCCACTTCACATTTGTTGCAAATATAAGGCTTTTTGGAATTGATTTTTGGGTATGCTGATGGAGCTAGTCATAGTATGCAGAACCTATCTTCTGTGGCCTGGGCCAATTTCGCTCCAAGCGGAAGGTTAGTGAGTTTCAAGGGGATATGTATTGGTCGAGCGATGAACAACATTGTAGAGTATAGCGCATTGATTGAATTTCTCTCTGATGCCATTTCACATGGCATACGTCAACTCATTGTCAGGCTTGATTCACAACTCGGCATTCTATAGCTTATTGATGTTTATTCTATTTGAAACCCAACTATTTATCGCATGTTCCTAAGAATTAGGATTTTGGAAAGGCATTTTGATTCCATTCAATATCAACACATTTCCAAAAACTTAAACACATTAATTAATTCATTAGCAAATTATGTGTTAAATAGACATTTGCAGCATTTTTAAAGAAAGCATTTCAAATCAATATTTGCATTAGGATTTCATCACTTAGCCAAAATAAAAATCCAAAAATCAAAAGTAGATAGTTGTTTATAAAATGTTTTGTGTACAAGACAAAGTCAGTCATCTGACCAAGAAACTGAAAAGGAATGCAGAAAAACATCCTAGACTAGTGATGCTAGTGATAACATGTCACCGCCTGTGCTATCATGCACAGGAGCCTAGTCCAATGACTTGGTACACCAGTAGTATGGTGCTGTAACCTCAAAGGTAACTCATCGATCCTGACATCTTGAATACCGAGAGTGAGGCCCTCAATCTGATCCTGCAGCACCACCATTGTCTCTGATATGTCCAGATCCTGAAGGACGACCCTCCCTATAGCCTCTCCTACTGGAGTGTCATCTGCCTCTCATTGGTGTGCCACTAGTCACACTGGTCCAATATTTTCACGCACATATGAGTTTATTTAGTCTTGGTAACATCAAAAAACACATAAACATTATGAAACTGAATTCAAGCATAGTTTTTTCATTTCGAGCTTGTGTAAAAATGAAATTGAATCCAAGCATAGTTTTTCATTTCAAGCTTGTGTAAAAATGAAACCGAATCCAAACATAGTTTTTTTCATTTTGAGCTTGTGTAAAAATGAAACTCAATTCATGCATAGTTTTTTCATTTTGAGCTTGTGTAAAAATGAAATTGGATTCAAGCATAGTTTCTTCATTTCGAGCTTGTGTAAAAATGAAACTAAAGCCAAGCATAGTTCCCAATGGTTCAATCTTATAAAAAATGAACCCATTTACAAGTAATTAACCTTTGTGATTTCCATTCTATCAGCCTTTTGAACCTTGGTTGTGTACATCCCATCACCGCCATCCCTTTGGCCAATCATACGCTTCCACTTGGTTGTTTTACCTCTTTTTGAGGAACAATCACAATGAGTGGTCTTATTAGTCAACCTCTTCACAGAAATCAACATGTTTTGAGAAGTTCCAAAATCACCAAAATGAGTTGCTACCCTAAACACCACTCGTTACTCAAAATAGAGTCCTCTTTAAACCCTTTTCAAACTTGTTAAATATGAAAAGATTGTCGAGTGCTTGGCCTTTCTAGCTCGTTAAAGTGATTAGAAACGTCACCCCTCCTGTATTATTTTATCCTTTTTCGGACTTGAGGGGTTACTTTACGAAAAAGAACTTATGGAGTTTTCTTTTCGTCCCTTTTCAAACTCTCTAAACATGAAAAGGACCGAGTTATCCTTGTTGTTAAACTCATTAAAACAATAGTGATGAACTTGTCCATCTAGACGAGACTGAGTTTCACTGTCGCTAGACTCATTAAAACATTAATAGTGACAGGTTTGCCTGAAGGGTGAATTATAGAACAAGCATATTTTATCCTCCTCAAGGTTGACAAAAATAAAGAGGTACTGGTCAACAATGATTGAGGAAAAAGGGGAAGAAAACTTGAATAATTTATGGTAGTAGGTCGCTCTTGAACATGACACTTTCACTTCATCACCATTATTGAGTTGGGTTGGGTTATTCCGTTCATGGGTCATGTCACCATTGGTCTTTCATACCATCCGTCTTTTGCGATTAATGCTACCAATTCATCTTAGTGTCGCCGACATGTTCAAGAGAAGTCATTCAGTTGAGAAACCACCATCTAGTTAATGTCTCATCCACTGCAATACCTCCAACCTTCATTTTTCATGACTGCCATTCCTGAGCCTTTTGTCGTCAGTTCATTTTTCACCTCCAGAAAATCATTTGCTTTGTTTCATGTCGTAGATGTGGGATACATCAAGGCCCTCCTACGACGAGTCACTTCTTGTCGATGTTAGCTCATTATCCAAGAAGTTGACTTAGAAACAACCCTTTCAGTGCTTTGGAGCTTGCATACATCAATGGCAAGTTTCTCACTTCTGGCGACAAGTTGACATCAATGGCCTTCAACCGAAATATTTTGTGTGGTGTTTGACATCAGATCATGTATTCACACCACATGAATTGTACTATAGTACCTTGAGGGTCATTATCATTATCGGTGATTCCTCTCGCGTTTGTTAACAACTCACATCATTGGTTCATATTCAGGCGATGTCTTTCCATGTTCAACTTCAGAACATCTCTTCACATGGATTAAATTGTACATCGAGTGAAGATTCGACGAGTTTGAAGACCCTGGATTTAGTTTCATCCATTCGAGCTGTGATATATTTAGGAATATAAAAACCTCAAATGTATAAAGGCTCTACACATATGGTCATCCTAACCATGGATGATGACTCTATATCTGGAGATTCATCAGTATGTATCTATAGATGGCTATCTGATCTATGCACATGAAATGAATTTATAAAGCTGAGCATGGGAATGCCTCCCTGAGCTAGATCATGAAAATTATATTATGATGATGTATTGTATTGTAACTTACACAGGTCACCTTCCAGTTTGAAACTTCAGATCCTCATGATAAACCATTTCACCCGACATCAATATTTACGACTTTATGCTTTAGGTGGCAACTGTTATAGACATATTGGGGCACATCAACCCCAAAATTATATGTCGATGAACTAGGGCTCATCAACCCCTAAAAGAGTTGTTTCATACCCTAAAGAAACATAGTAATATGAATACATCATTCCCCAAAAGTTCCAACTGAGAAACCATCTAGGAATGGCCTAAATTAAACCATACTGACTGCTCCATTGGAAAAGGGTGATACATATTGAGTGGTACACTACTAGTTTGTGATGCATACTGATTAGGCCTTCTATAGGGTGCAATGGGTGGGGATGGACAAATGACCGAGACATTTTTCTAGGTGGTTACTCATGGAATCTTCTAGAAACTTCCCCTGTGCCACTTGCCTCTCTGAATTCACCCAAGGATGAATAAGAGATCTTAGAAATCTCCAATGGAACCAATTGTAACAAGTGTAATGATGCTAATCAAACCCCATGGATGACTCAGACCCTTACACACATCTATAAATGGATCTCCAATTCAAGGGATCAAAAGGCGGGAATATTGTGAATTGCAAGGAAGTGTTGATAGTTTGTAATTGAGGAAAGAGCATTTTATTGTTGGAGTGATCTCACTATTTCATGAGGTGAAGAAGGATTGAAGTTAGGAGGATGATGCTGGATTAGACAGCTGGGTTATAATTTTCCCTTCTATTAATAAAGTTCTTCAATTTTTCTTCCATATGATTGTGCAATTGTGAATGTTATCATTTGTGAATGCTATTATTTGTTCATTATATATCTGATTTTGTAATGTTTATGTAGTAATAGATCATGATGCTTTGATGGTTCTTTGTTGTTGTACTTGTGCAGGTACTCTCCAAGAGTGTTAAGCATGGGGAGGAGTTGCAGGCTCTGTCAAAGGGGAGAAAGGTCAAGAAAGGGATTAAGCAAAAATTTCAGGTTGGTTCCATTATCTTTCTCTTATCTGTTACACATAGAAGAAATCGTTGAATTTCTTTAAATTGTTGTTTCTAGGGTAGCTGCCAAACCTAGAGGGCTAACATTCTTTAGGAATACTAGCTTTCCTAGAAACACTTTGTGAGTGTATTATATGCTGTGTGTTAACTTCCTTTAACCTCCACAAGATATCCAATCATACAATAACCAATAGGCATCAACATCCTATGACATGAGTAGTGCCACCTATCATAGAATCTATTCAGTTAGCACTGAACTAGTTTAGAGAGACCATGTGCATGGGATGAAAAAAGTTTGAAACCCTTTGGAAGGGACCATACATCATCAAACATTGCTTCCACAAGGGGGAATACATACTATCAGAGCCCAATAGGACTTGCCTTAAAAACCATGTCAATGGTCTCTACCTCAAAGGAATTCACCCATAAAATGTTAGAGTAATTATCTATATACAATGAGTTAATTTTTATGATGATCATCTCATCATAGATGTATTTTAAAAATCATTATTTCCTCTCATGTAAACAGATGGATCCTCTTCCATATTATTACCATGGGTTCCCTGACGACGCATCTCAATGGTTGCAAAATCACACTACCACAACATGGGTCATATACTCTCGTGATCAAGTGCCTTGTCTCTTTAATGGGATATGTATCAGGCCAGGCACTGAAAATAAAGCATCACTAATCAAATACTAGACTGGGATGTGTCATACAATTATAACCATCAAGCTATGTAAAAACATCAAACATAATATACATCTATAAACAAAAATGTGGAAATACATCAAGATGTATGGAAGCACATATCACATCATGAGAGTTTCCAAAAAATGCCTCACTGGCCCAACACCAGGAATGATAAGTCATCAAAAAAATACAGGGGAGCATCCTCATAAATGGGTTCTTTCCCTAGTACATACATCATCTCAACCAAAAATCAAAGTACATAACGAACCTCCCTAAGGCCCTGGTGGTTCCATATGTGCATCAGGAGCCAAAATGGGACCAACTGTAACCACTACCATAGAAATACGGCACAAATTCGTATGATACTCCCACTCCTGGGACATCATCATCTCATCCACAACCTTTGGAGGTGAACCCATCCCTCAATATGAGCACTTCCAATCGAGGTCTCCACTCATGTCTAGGAATCATGGTACCACTATAACTCTACCTCTGCAACATATTGTTGTGCCTCAGCCTCCTCAACTTGTACGATGAGACTATCTATAACCATAATGCCCTCTCTCAAATTCCAACTAATCTCCATCTTACACGACAGTTATGGTTTCTCTCAAGGAGCAAACAATGGCATCGGTACCTAGGGTCTTTGAGGAACATGTGCGTTCCTTGCAACTCCCATGTGTCTCAAGTCATGACCAACCAAGAAAGCCAGTAGATGCCCTTGTGGCCCCTCATCTGCAAGTAACAAAGTATAGGGCCAATATCATCATAAACCATAAATACATGAAAAAACACATATGTATACAAATGTAGAAATAAAAATCGTATACCTGATTGACCCCATGTAGCACTTGGAGGGAGACCCATCTCTGAATCTCCCTGGAAATCAACCCAATGATACAGGTAGTCCAATATCAGCCAGGAGTTCGACTTGAACCAATGTTCTACCACGTCAGTCCAATACCGACTCACCTATCCTCTGACCTCCCGCGGAATCGCTTGTCCCCAACAGTGCATGCAAGGCTCTTGAGGAGTCCCCATAAGTACTGCAAGTACAAGGTGAAGCATCACCACCCTCTCATAGAGTATGCTGCAAAGCACACTCCCGTAAAAAAGACTCTTCAATGACAATTGTTGAACCTAGATAAGCTGTGACACTATCCCCTGGCGCACTATTCGGGCCCAGCGAAAACAAAAATCCCACCCAAAGTTGCTGAAAAATAGAGATATGTGACCTTAAGCATCAATTGGAGGATACAGACACCACAATTCTAACTATAAGAGCTAGCATTACTAACTCAGCTAAATCCTCCACTACTATGATCCTCACATAGCCATCTAAGATAGGGTTTGGACCACAGTGTTGGGAAATCCAAACCCTCATGCCAACAATACCTCCTAGAAAGGGATAAGGAATCGCCTCCCCTCATGGCATCAAACCAGTCACAAAATAGGCATCAACCTCTGCAAGGATCGGGAGGTCTATATGACGAATAACGATCAACTGGCTATCTGCATCCCAAAAATTGACCAAATATCACAGGAACCTATCCTATGACCTCATCAATGGGTTTTTAACAAAATTTAGTAACCCCCACTACACAAGCTGCTGCCTCACAGCAACATCTTGTGTCACAACATTCTGGAGAGGAGTCAAGTCTCACTCTCTCTAGATCATCCTGTGACCAACGACGCCACAAATCATAAAGCATAACCCCTCGGGTCCTCGAAAAGCTATAATGGGAGAAGGAAACCCATATTTTCCTTATCGTGTGCCTCTTTCCTAAACAAACACATGATGTGTGCGCCTGTTCTTCATAACAACGCATGGTGAAAACACATGTATCTCTTAAAGTGCACATCCTATGCACATTCTCTTTGGAAATATGCGATGAACCCTTGACAAGTCTCATTGCAAAATCCCTTAACTTAGACGTGCATAATGTGTGTCTAAGTATTCTATATATGCATCGTCTTCACACATAAATCGAGTTTTGCACGAATAACATGTGGCTCAAGTAGAGTCGTCCATGCGTTCCTCAAAATGAACTCTAAAAATCCATACAAGGGACCCCTTTCAACCTACCTAATCTACCAGACTGAAAATTACAAAGGTATCAGCTTAGGCTCCTACCTCTCTATGACAATGCGAATCCTAGGTACATAGGCTAACTATAATGGAAAGAAATTCTCTAGGAACGTTGTTTGACCTCCATAGCTCAATAATGCAAATGATTGATATTTGGGCCCCTCAAGCATGTCTATCACCTTATTTTCCATCTTTTATGGAACATTGCAGAAGCCTGGGATCTCCATTGACACAAAAGAAAGGGACGTGAGGATCAGTCCCACAATATCTTCAACATGGAACCCTCCGTTCTCAAAAACACCAAAAAAAAAATTATTCCTAGTACACATCTCAGGTACTTCTTTAGCTCTCTAAGTCCATACCATTCATTACATATTTATGCCTTGAACAATGCTTTCACTTCAGGTTTTGGTTGTATCCATTGCAAAAATATCAGACATGGTCATCTTCAACCACCACCTTGATAAGTGAAAAAGAGAAAGTATCATTCTCCACCTAGCATGATAGGCTCCCCCCTAAAATGCTTTTCATATCTTGACATCATTTCTCCAAAATGTGGCATAGGTTCCAACATCTCGACCATTTTCATCACCATATCACACTTGTACATGATAATCATTCACGTCGATCGATAGAACACCCCCCCCCCCCCCCCCCCATGGCTCCTTCATCAATCAATCGATCCTTCTTCACACAAGGGACCAAACCAACCACTCCGTCTCGGAGCCATCTCACAATAATAAGAATGTTATGCCCAACTACATTCATCTACCATTCACCCTGTCCCCCAAGCCGCCCACAAATACTAAGGAAGCACATCTGCATCCTACATTTGCCTTTGTTCATCTCATGACATATCCAATTTGTACCCCACCAACCACCCAACATGGAGACCAACCAATGGGGCCCCAACCCTCAGTGTATATTTTACACCTTCTTGCAGGTTACTAACATAAAGGGGCACCCATCTCCATGGATGTACATCCAAACCAAACCATATTCTTTTGGTAAGTGTGCAAAGCTTTTTTCAAAAAAAAAAAAAACTCCCATCCACATTTGATTTTTACAATCCAGGGCCCTCACCCACCTATAGCCTTTGATCACTTTGGGTCACATCTCATCAGAAAAACACCCCCATTTGTCATGTCTTTCAAAATCACTTACACCTATCCTAAAAAATCCTACCAACTCTAGGATTATTAGAAAGCATTTTTTTACCATCGCCATTTGCATCTCAAGCTTTAACCTCAGAAGAGCTATCGGCATCCTCCAATATCGATAATCCTCACTATCATGACCATCCAACCCATGTTATTACAATTTGTTCATATCGATTTCCCAACTCACCATGTCGGGTAGATGACACCATGTTCTCATTGACTTCAAAAAATGTATTCCAGGAAATAGGTAGCACCTTGGATACTCCCCCCCTTAATAGGGATTTCCTCGGGTGGCACATTATGAACCATTATTTCTAGTGATGTCATTTGTTTCCTTGACATTCGACATCAAGTAAAAACATTCATGTCAAAGTGGTGTCGTACTTAGTTACTGTTGTAGCCTGTTCGCATAGTCAAAGACCCTCGCTTCACTAAGAACCTCATTCAGAAGTTCTTATATTATGAGGAGGGGGAGGTACCTGCCACCAAATATCTATGCATACCATAGCACCCAACCAAAGCGCTTCACCAAGATATGCATAGGAAAATAAAATTTCACCTATTTGACCAGAAAGCACCCAGAGGGCGTCAACAATATTCATAATCAACTATTAGTAGATCAAACACCAAAAAGTTGATTGCACACAAATAAATTGTTGTCCAATTGTAATCAGTTCTAATTAGCCATCATAATGAGCATGGGACATACTTGCCTTGTATATAACACACCATTATTGAAGTCTTTTCCACCAGAGCACGGGTATCATTTATACTTCGTCAAGTATTTTTCTCTACTCATCTCCGAAACAAGCTATCCTCTATCTTAAAAGGATAATAAGACTCTCCAAAGAAAGCGAAAACATGATGTATTTTGACTATACGTCTACTAATAACTTCATACATTAGGGGAAATTGTTAACATTGAAAAATCGTACACCTACTAGTACAATCGAGAAGACATTAAAAGCATCCAACAAAATACACAGGTGAACAGTTTTCTAGCCGAATACATTACAAAGATTCAAAAAGTCAATGGTTCTCCTAAGGTCCTATTGTGGCCACCAACAACCCCCCTTTTTATTTAGTGTTGTGACTAATACTAAATAAATGGGGACCCTTAGCTAAAATTCAAAAAAATCAATTAATGATTGTATTTCCTATTCAATAAAATTTACCATCGTAAACTTAATAAAATACCTTTGAAAATATCTAAAAAAACTTAAGTTTTGTGATGATGGAAGACAAAATCACTCAAAGGATATCGTATCGCAGAAAAGATAACAGGATGCCTCCTTACAATCCAAAACTCTAAGAATGTGAGATTGCAGTGCGAGATCACATATTAAAAAACATATATATCACATCGCATGCTTTAAAACGCACTTATGCTGAAAAACCGCAGAAAACGCCGATATGCGATATCGCATATCGCAAAATCACACCTCGCAAGAAATACATTAAATGTTAAATGCACATACTTACGAGTTTGCGATAATGTGACCATCCAATATTGTGATATCGTGATATCACGATAAAGCATAAAAGCGATCTTACGAAAGAATGAAAGACCGATCGTGCGATCATGCGATATTGCGATATTGCGATATTGCGATTATGCGATGCATCATCTCATCGTAAATTTTTCTAGTTCATTATTCAAGGCAAAGTGTTTCCATTAAATGAGACTAGTTATGTGATTTAAATGCTCATTAATGAAGTAGTTTCCAGTTGTTAATGAAATCTAGTTTTGAGTTTATCAAAGAGCCAGTTCACGTAAGGTTGCATAATTTTAAATGTCTTCGGCAGTCAAATCATGCCCATCGTTATTTATTGTCATTACTCTCACCTCACTTGTAAACTATAGGAACGAAGGACAAAAGGTTATACAAAGTAATGTACAGGAAACTACGGTAAAAATAGGCGAGGCTCTGATATCTGAAGACAGAGAAAAGGTACCCTTGCACAAAGACACAACATGCAACAGAAACACGGGTATTTTCACCTGGGAAGGCATACATAATCTACTTGAGGAAATAGATCCTAAAGTAATGGGATTTATGGCTACTACAGGCTCATCAAGGTCGTCTGAAGCATGAGTTGTAGAGTTAGCTTGTTCATTCCTGCACTAGAGAGCGGCAAGGCCCAAAATTCTCCCCTGCATAGAAATGGTTAAAGGAATATTAGACAATGTTGATATCAAGACAGACAATTTAGGGCTCAAAGTCAAGAGCTCTTAGAATCATTATTTTCACAAAATTTCAACTTTACATCTGCTACAAGAAAACATGCAAGAGGTGAAAATCGCACTAAGGAAGCTTGGATTAAGAAACAAAGGCAGTTTCCGATGTGCAATTAGCGCCTAGCGCTAACCCCGCATCGCTAGGTAAAACTTTTCAAAATAGGAAGCCTCTAATTGCTCAGTCTCCTGTAAGCCCAGTACCGAAAAGATGGTGCCAGCTCTTGCTGATTCCGTTTTGCAGCACATTTAAAGGCTGAAGTTAGCCAACTGACTCTTATCAAGCAAATGTTGAATGCTTGCAACATTAAGGAGAAAATACATAAATAGTTAGTTTTAGATTTAATTTTAGAAATAGTTTTATTTTATTTTGCCTAGAAAAAGGGCGGTCATTTAAACCGTATCCTAAACTTTTGTAAGTAATTTATTTTTAGACATAGTTAGTAGTATTTAAACCCTTCTCATGCATTTAGAGAAGGGTCCAGAAATTTATCAAAAACTTGTCCTCAGAACATGCACTTTTGCACCCTCCGAGGAGGTTTTGGTGAATGAATGGAACACGATTTATTGATTTTTGCATCTGATATCTGCTACTGATGTTGCACTTCTATACTCTTAGTTGATGTCGGATTGAGAAGAGATAAATCGTTATCACTTGAAGATCATGAGTAGAACTAGTTATAAATGGTACTTCTATCTCTTAATTGTTTCTATCTCCTGTGTTAGAGTGATATTTAAATTCAGTTATTTATATGTTAATGCTTGAACGCCTGAGTTATCATTTGCAACTTTTGTATGGTGATAGCTATTTATTTGTGCTTAATATATGAGTAGCTTACTGTGTGATAAGTTTTTCACAACTGTTTCACCTAACTTTTTACGTGAAGTGGTTTATCTATATTGAATTCTTTTCTTATAACAGTTGAATGATCTTTATTACCGATTTTTATTCGAAATCATTTTAGATCGCACAACAAAAAGGTTATACCCCAGGTTAGTATAGATTTAGATGTTGTTGCTTTTTTAGAATACAATTGCATATCATTAGATTAAAGTTAGAATTAGAAGCATCTCAATTAGAATCTTTTAAAGCTAGAAACATCAACCAATCTCACACACACACACAAATTGGGAAATTGGTCCCATTATCCCCAGTCAGACCTGTTATACCAAACGGAAAAGGAGTTGCCAACCAAGGTCCGAACCAGATGGGTATCCCCCTTGTTGTTGAACCAATTTTCGGGGCTTCAACATATTTGGCGCTAGAAGGAGGCCCTCAAACTATGGATGGCAAGTAAGTCCAAATCTAAATACCCTTCTGAGAGTAAATCGCCCTCACCATCTCCCTCGACTTCTCCACTTCATTTAGAATCTTTAAATCCACAGTCAGAAGTCGTAGGATCAACAACTGCTGCTATAAGCCCTGATATTTCAGAACAATCTATTTTTGAACCTCCTGAAGTTGAATCTTTGATTCACAAACTTCATCGATTTTCTATATCACCTCCAAGATCTGATAAATCTCAAGGCAGCATGACTTCGCAATATAACCATGCTCATCCCTTGACCAGATTAAAGAGTGAAAAAAATAAGGTGTACAACCAACTGAATTACCTCTACCCACTAGGAAGAGAGCAAGGAAATCACCTAAAGGGTCTGATAGCTTGACTCTTTCACCATCATCATCCATCTCAATATCTTCACCGCGAGGTCAACCATCCACTCCAGCACTCTAGGTCATTGTTCACCAACCTACTAGTACTTCTACATCCCCTTCTCAATCATCTGGAGTTATTATATCCTCATCTTCTCGACCTCAAGGATCATCTTCTCCACTTCCTTTCGTTAGTAAATCAGTAATGGCTCAATCTCCATGGAACAATCCGGGGTTAGTCTTAATGCCTGTGCCCTTGAGTCAGCTGCCAGCCCATCCCAAAAAATGGTTTCCTAAATTCAATCCTAAAGAAGGCATGTTAGCAGAAGAGCATATTAATAAGTTTATGCTATCCATAAATCTTAATGGAGTTATTAATGAAGATGTTGTCGTTCGACTTTTTCCTTATACCCTTCAAGGAACAGTTGGATCATGGTATTTTTCACTACCATCTGGATCTATTACTAGTTGGGACATCTTAGACGAGCAATTCCTCATTAAGTTTGGTGATGATAGGTCTACTACGATGTTGATTAGTGACCTGTCAAACCTCGGGGCCCAATCAAAAGAACCCATCAAAGACTTCAATTCTCATTTCAATAAACTATTAAACAAAATTCCTACCGCTTCCAAGCCTAGCGAAGAAGTACGAAGTGAATGGTACATTACTACATTAACATCAAATATAACAATCTTCGTGGATAGGGCTAATAAGACAACTTTGGCTGAAAACATGAAAGAACAAATAGCTGTAGAGAAACGGATTATATCCCTTGAAAAAAAGACCGCGATCAAAGAACAAAAGTCTAAGAAGGTAACATTCAAAGAATATCCCAAGAAAAAGCAATTGAATGATCCTTTTGACTTAGAAGGATTACAAAAGGTTTTGAAGACCATCTCTAATGAAATGATCAACATTAAGAAACAAGTGGCAGAAAGTTCTTCAAAGAAGCCATACAGAGCTTTTAAAAGGAATCCCTCGACTGATTCAAAACCCCCCAATGCTATTACAAACGCTAAATCTGAGGAAGAAGAGGAAATCGCTTCTGAAGAGAAAACCGATTAAGAAGAAGTCGTAGAACTACAAGGAATGTGGGATTTCATCCTCCCACAAGAAGAGGATCAAGAAGCATTCCCGGTTAGTACACGAAGCAGAAATCAGCTTGATCCCCCCCAAACTACCCCTAAGCCAAAGAGTGCAAGCTCGGCAACAAAGGATAAAGTCGCACCCAAGAAGACAACATCTAAAGCGACTCAAACCAGCCGAGTCCAAACAGATTCCTCTACTCCATCTAAAACGCTAATCGTTTCGGATGAAATAGAGTACAATATTATAGAAGACATGAAGAAGACTCGGGCCAATATCACTCTATACGAATTGAGAAAGTTAAAACACCAGCAAAATATAATTTTGAAAGAATTACATGCTGTGCCAGTTGCACCTTTGCCTACCGCTGTAATTTCTCAAGCTTCCCATGACATGGGTAGACCTTCGACTAATGCGATTAACAAGGTTGATCCAAATGGCGTCGTATTAATTGGAGGTAGATCGAGATCTCATACTCCCCCCTTTCTTCTTACTTATGAAGTTTTTAATAAAAATGTGCATAATTGTTTAGTGGATTCTGGAGCTTCAACGAATATTTTACCAAAGTTAATATATACAAAATTTAACGTTCAACCACAGAAGTCTATTATGCGCATAGTCCAGCTAGATCGATCACAAGTCGAGGTAATTGGCGAATTGAATCATGTTACCATAAGGATTTCATCCAACCCAAAGGTATGTCAAGTTATAGATATTTTGGGTGTTGATATTCCATAATTTTATGGCTTAATTCCTAGCAGGGATTGGTCAGAAAAACTTCATGGATACTTCGCAACTGATTGGTCACACATGTGGCTGCCCTACAATGGTAAACCAAATCAAATAAAAGTTGAACGAGAATGACATCAGAAGTACATAGTAACAGAACTCGAGGGGGAAAATGAACCAGTAGCATATAACAGCAGTATTATTGGCAATTACTCAGTAGATTATTTCCTATAGAATTTTAATGCTCATATGTCACCCATTTTAGAACATTTTGTTTTGTCCCAAGTCAAAAACTTTTCCCAAACAGATAGTTCTAAATGTATCAGTTTTTTAGATAGTCCTGTAAATAAATCTTCATTTTGGAAATTATTTTTTGATGGTTCTAAATCTAACGAAGGAGCAGGATGTGTGCTAGTTAGTCCAGAAGGAGATAAAACTATGTTAACTTGCAGACTCAAATTTGATTACACCAACAATACAACTGAGAATGAAGCTTTAGTCCAAGGGTTATACAAAGCAATCGGATTAAATGTCAAATACCTTCAAGTTTCCGGAGACTCTGAAATTGTAGTCAGACAGGTATGTAATACTATACATTGCTTATCAAGTCATTTAAAACATTATCAATCTTTAGTTGAAGATCTGACTAAGCACTTTATAGCATTTAATATTTCATCAATTCCCAGACTCGAGAATGCAAGTGCAGACCTTTTGGCTAACGTAGCTTCTAAACTTATCCCTTCAGAAGATTTTAGTCCTGATAGATTTTCAATAGAATTAATCTTTAGACCTTCTATTCCTGATAACATCACAAATTGGGGAATATTCAACGATGATCCAGATATCGTGAGTTTTCTCACATCCAAAGGATCTTATACCAATCAAATAATTGACGAAGACCAACATGACCGACAATTGCAACAAGATAGAACTAACAATGATATACCTAAGTCAGTAGTCAAACTAGAGGACCTTTGTGATTTGAAAGATCGGTTTAAAAGATCTACTAATTCAAAACTCCAAATTTCAACTTTGAAGTACGGATTAGTAAATCTGGGAACTGATGCCAGACCACAAAACGTCAATATAGGCCTTGGCCTAACTCCGGAAGAAAAATTAGCATATATCTGTCTTTTGAGACAATACAGAAATGTTTTTTCTTTGAACTATGTTGAACTTAAAACATACGACACTTCTATCATCGAACATACTATTCCAATGATGGAAAATGCAAAACTAGTCCAACAGAAGTTGAGAAAAATCCATCCCAATTTAGAAAATCAGATTTAATCTGAACTCAACAAGTTATTGAAAGCCAAAATAATTTTCCCCGTTCGACATTCCAAATGGGTCTCCAACATGGTCCCTGTTAGAAAGAAAAACGGAGATATTAGAATCTGTATTGACTTTCGAAATATTAATAAAGCCTGCCAAAAGGATCATTTTCATTTGCCTCCTATGGAACAAATCTTGCAGGAAATCACTGGGTTAGAATTAATGTCCTTTTTGGATGGATTCTCAGGATACAATCAAGTGTTGGTACATCCTGACGATCAATTAAAAACTACATTCAGAACCAAATGGGGTACCTACGCATATAAAAAAATGCCTTTTGGTCTGATTAATGCTAGTGTCACATTTTAGAGAGCCATGGACATTTCATTCAGAGGTTTAGTTAATAAGTTTGTGGTAATCTATTTGGATGATATAACTGTCTATTCCAAGACACGAACCAACCATCTAAGATATTTAAAAAGATTCTTCCAACGTTTTTTAAGGTATGGAATTTCACTCAACCCTAAAAATTCCTTTTTCACATTAAGTGAAGGAAAACTTCTAGGATTCATAGTGTCAAAAACTGGAATTTACATTCACCCTAACAGAATCAAAGAGATTTCCAAAATTTCCCTACCTCACAACAAAAAAACCATGCAATCTTCCTTTGGTCAAATCAACTTTGTAAAGAGATTTGTTCTGGATTTTTCAAGAATCATGTCTCCTTTACAAACAATGATAAAAAAGAACTCAAACTTCAAGTGGGGCCAAGACGAATATGAGGCATTAAATCTAATCAAACAAGCAATTATCAATGCTCCATCTTTAGAAACTCCAAATTTTTCAAAGCATTTTGTTTTATATACATTTGCATCTGATAGATCATATGCAGTGATACTTACTCAAGCAAATCAAGAGAAGGCAGAAGCCCCGATTGATTTCTTTAGTTAAAATTTACAGGGAGCTGAATTAAATTATTCAGATGTGGAGAAACAGGCTTACACTGTTTTCAAAGAAATCAAATATTTCAGACCCTTTTTACTCAAAACCTGTACAAAAATCATTGTACCGTTTCCAGCGATAAGAAATCTTTTTGTGCAAAAAGATGTGGGTGAGAAAAGAGCCAATTGGGTTACTGCCTTACAGGAATATGATGTAGAAATCAAACCAGTAAGCACTGTAAAAGGTCAATGCTTTTGCAAAATGCTGGCCAGAGCATCGCTGATATCGAAAATTTCGTCTGATACATACGAGTGTACGAGGTAAGTGTTAACACCCAGGTTGTTCCCTATGACTCCCAAGGGAATACGGCCGGGGTAACCACTAACCAATCTTTGGAATACAGCTTCTAGCCCAGCTGTAATCAGAGAGGGCTCTCTCTGTAAGGTTTGTCACTGTTTTAATGGAGTTTTTAGGCTAGTTATGAAGTGCAGGTTTGTTTGTTTTTGTGTTTGGTTGGGGGGATGTTTTCTGATAGTTTTGAAATGTTCTCTGCAGAGTAGTTAATCCATTGGGCAATGGAGTCTGTGGCGGTTGTTTCCTTGAGATCTTGGCTTGAGTGAAACTGGAATTACAGGGCCTGTATGTGTTTCATGAAACAAACTGTAAATTGTGAGGTTGAAGTGTGAATCAACTAGTGAAAAGAAATTAAGAATTCTTCACTGAGCTGGGCTGTGAGAATGGGACCTATTACTTAGGAGCAATACCTGAATTCCTGAAATAATAGATCACTATGATGATATAGTTTGAAAGGTAGCAATTAAGAATTACACTTTCATTATTATAATTGAGGAAAACATTTATAATAGCTTGGATTGAGCTCAAGGTAATCTCTGATTAAATCCTGAGACTATTCTTTTTCCTTGCTATTAAAATATGTAATATATGGAATACATGAATGAAAAAGATAGTAAACATATAACAGAGAGAAACAAGGAAACTTATTGAGCCATGAAACACGCAGGAATCCTGGAATATTCAGTCATACACCAGCAAGATATCAAGGGACACAACGCTTAAGAAATCCCATTATCCTTTGTATTAGTAGTCTGAAGATTTACAATAGAAGAGCTACAGAATAGATATCAAGAGATTTCTTACATCCAGAGTCCAACCTTGCAACAAATGCGAGGGGGAATATATAGAAGTCTATTACAAAATATCTCAGGCATTGAGTCATCTGAGAGGGAAAATATCCTCTTTTACTCATACAGGGCTTGCAGATGAGAAGTTATTACAATCTTAAATGAGTTATAAAGGCTCTTAACTCCTGTCAGAGCAATTTTGACCTTTGGGGCTCACGGAGTCGGTTGAGCGGCTTTGACATAACTACTGAATGATGTGTCTGTGCAGCTGTAACTTCCTGTGTCTTCTCGGCCCTGTCACCTATGACTGCTGATGCTGTTGTTGTGGCCGAATACCTGTGCTGAGTTGGCTCAGCCTCTATCTTCATACCTGTTGATGTGTCTTTGTCCTGCTGTGTATGAGATTCAAAATATTTTTCAAAGGCAACCTCACAATTATTGACTTTGGTTCAACAATAATCGTATCAACTCCTCCCATGTATCGGATGGAGGCAACTGATGTTTCAAAATTGACCCCATGGTCTCATCAGCCTCTGTGTATTTATAAAAGTGAGGGGGCTCATCAAATAAATGTGCAATTTCATTCCTGATAAAAAATAAATTATCTACTCTATCAAAAAGAATCTGCCCTGTTACTGGGCCTGCTTCTGACGATGCACTAGGTGCCTCTGAAATCTGTGTTGCTGCAAAATTGCTTACTCTCTTGACATATTTCTCATGGGAGAGTAATTTTCCTGATGGATCCAATGGGCTAGGGATCCCCCTGTTCTGCAAAGCCATAAACCTGTTCTGAAATTTATTAATATCAGCTTGCATATCCTGGGTTCTTCTTTCCAGGGTCTTAATCAGGTTTCTCAGTGTTACGACGCTTCTGATCAGGGAGATGGTCTCTGTTCTGTTTCCAATCCCCATTCTTACCAGCTGGGATCTTGTCCTGTAGTTCAGCACGTCTATC
>APFE030978466.1:206834-217991 GCA_000404065.3 Pinus taeda
AGAATCTGATTGGTGTTATAATGCCTGCTTTGAACATTTTTTGTACCTCTTGTTCCATTGCTGGGAGGAGCATAGGATTAATTCTCCTCAGTTTTTGTTTAAAAGGTTTCTGATTTGGCTTTAGTGGGATAGTGTGTTGTATCACAGAGGTATCATAGATTTTAGATCCTCATAACTCCATGCAAACACATCTTGAAACTCCTTAAAAAGGTCAATGTATTTGGGCTTTTGGTCAAGAGGTAATGCAGCAGACAGTTTTATGATTTTGGGCTATTCAATTGTCCCAAGATTATGCTCGTCTATAATGGTGTTTAGGGGCTGCAATTTTGGTTTATTGGGAACATCGTTGGAGTCAAAAATGTCTTCCAAAGGAGCTAAGCCTATTGGAAGAAAATTATCCTTTAATTGTATCACCTCAGTTTCATATTCAGCTATCTCCTCACATTCATCCTGTTGGATTTCTCGTATGTTGTGTTGGTTGAAGATTGTAGGATGTAGCATTTGATTGGCTGTTTTGGGTGATATTACTTGGTTGTTGTGTTTACCATGTATTTGTGATTGATTTTCTGTCTTAAGTATTTGCGATTGACTTGCTGACTCAGTGTCTATGTTCAAACCTGAAAATTCTTCTTGTAAAGTCAGAAAATTGTTGATTTGTGTGTCTTTGTCAAACACCTGCCAGTCCTTTATATTGTTTGGGACTGATGGTCTGTGTTTTACTTCAGTTGTAAAACAGTGATGGGGCTCAAAAGGGAGCTTGCAGGTACTTGCAAATGTAGCTAGACTATGAGCATGAAGGTTCTGAGCCCTAGGAATTTTGGTAATCTGGGACTCAGTGAAAGATTCTAGTAGCTCAGTGGCAGCAGACCTATAAGACCTAAGTCTTTTATCATTGGTAACAAACTTGCCTTTGACCTGTTGGATAACTAAGTCTGAATCCCCTAGGATTGATACTCTTATAGCTTGTAGGGATTGTACCAACTTGAGGCCTAGTAGGAGAGCCTCATATTCAGCCATGTTGTTGGTGCATTTGAAGTTTAGTCTATAGGCTCTACCCTCTGCATGGCTGTTCTGTTTGTTATGCACCCACACTCCTGCTCCTGCCCCTAATTTGTTAACTGATCCATCAAATTCTAAGAACCATAGAATTTCCTGTTTTAGGGGGGTTTGAATAATGTCTCTACGGTCTGGATTTGTGAGTTGGAGTATGGGCTGTTTATTTAGTTTGGCTTTCATGATAACCTTCTCACTTGGTGGGATCATCTTTGTTTCTTGAGGAGCAGCTTGTTTATTTGGCTTCTGATCTTGTTTAGGTGTCCTGGTTTCATCATTATTTGCTTTGTATTGCTGAATATTTGCATCCTTTGATTCAACCAGTGTTTGTATGTCAGGATTTCCTTGATTGGCAGGCTGATTTGTTTTAGTTATCTGAATTTCTTCATTGTTTTTTTTACCTATATTGTCATTGAAAAGGATATATGAGTCTATGTCAGAATGGACAACATATATGGGGAAGTTTTGAGGCTTCTCTGTAGTGCTGACCATGTATTTCATCAGAGACTTTCTATACAATCTCTTGGGTTGACCAAAGACTATGATGGTAGCATAAGACATGTCTAATTGAAGAGACCCTTGAAGTTTAGCTCCCCATGATCTTGACAATAACATCCCATACTTTGGTGGGATATCAGCAACAACAACGTCCATCAAGATTGTTTTGTTTGGGTATTGGACTAGGGATACACACAAGTCTTTTATTAGGCCTAGACATTTGACCTGGCTGGAATCAAATGAGAACAGGTCCTTGTATGGCCTAGTAATATCTAAGTTCAACCTCTCCATGACTGATTTTGGCATTAGGTTATGAGATGCACCTGAGTCAAACATCGCATTGTGTAGTATCTTGTCATGTACATGCAAGCTGACATAAAAGGGGAGGATCCCTGTTCCTGCTATTTTTCCATCAACCTCTGGACCAAACAGTAATTCTGGGGTGTCATCCAACACATTGACATTGTCCTTGTTTTGAGTGAGTTGGAGGGACTTCTCAATCTGCTGTTTATAGATGTCATTCTTGGCTAGCTCTGCAAGAGGGATGGCTATTTTTAGTTTACCAATTTTAGCTTCCAGATCAAAGGGTTTCTCAGTTTGGACCTTAGTGTTATGGGTGAGCCCCCTTTCTTTATTTGGTAAGGTTTCCTCTTGATCTTGGGGCTTATGTTTTTCAATCACCTCTTGAGGCCTTTTTCTTGGGTTGGAATGTACAGATGATGTAGTTGGTGGATTTGGTGTTTGTTCAGTAACTTCTTCAATAGTTACTTCCTTAGTGAGTGAATCATTTGCATTCATTGGTTCTATTACTATGGCACTCTTGGGCTGTAGTCTATCCTTGGTTTTCTCAGGCTGTGTTATGTTTACAGTCCTGCTTCGTAGTTTGTATTGTTTGTGGACCTCATAGACAGTTGTGTCATAGCCTTGTTTGAAATCAAATGATTCCCCCGACTTTGTTTGAAATTGTTTGCTGTCTTCTTCTTCATGATCCTCTTGACTTAGGAATACTTGGTGCTCATCATCAAGACCCATTAGGTAGATATGGGTGTCATCCACTTGTTCTTCTGATGTGGATGTTTCAGCATAGTTTTCTTGAAATGGAGGTCTTATTTCTGGATCATTGTTGGCTTTGTCCCCACTAGGGTTTTGGTTCCTTCTAAAGTTTGGACTTCTGTTGGAGTTATTTGGTGGTGCCTCCCATAAAGACTTCCTTTCCACAGACTCTACTCTGTCACCCAACCTCTTCATACCAGAAATTATTGCATCTAATTTTTGGTCAAAGGCTGAGGGTTCCTCCTTAAAGGCAACTCTCTTTTCTAATCTAACCCTGTTCCTCTTAGCAATCAAGTTTGCCTCAACTGTCACAGCAACCTTCTGAGCTTCTTCAAGGGTTTGAGGGGCTCTTTCTTTTAGTTGGTAAGCCATGTCCAGGTCAAATCCATCTGGAAATTTATATAAGGCCAAATCAGGGGGAGGTCTCAGGTTTTGGGGTATTGCATTATATACATTGTTAAACCTAGCACAGTATTCCAGAACTGTCTCTTGAGGACCTCTCTTAATCATGTCATATTCACCAAGTATATGTAGAGGATACTTCTTTTTCTCCCATCTGTTTTTGAAGGATTGGTAAAGCTCATCAGGGGTAGTGATGGTATTTGCAGGAAGTGATCTGAACCAAGTTCGAACATCACGTGTCAAGCTTTGGACAAATATTCTCATCCTCACAGTGTCATCATCTATCTCATAATTTTCAAAATGATATTGCATTCTCTTAGCATGTTGAATAGCTGAATAAGGGCCAGTGGAGTCAAAATATGAGATTTTGGCCTGGTAATCTTGAGGTAAGGCCACAGGATTGGCAGGTAGTTGCAGAGATGCATACCTCATAGCCATATTCACAAGATTTTGGGGGTTGATAAAGGTAACTGGGGAAAAAGGAACAGTGGGTACCACAGGGGTAACAGGTATAAAGGGATTTAGAGTGTTGGTCAAGGGAATGTGTATAGGGGAAGAAGATGTGGGTGGGGGGCTTTGAGATGTTGATGGAGGGCTATGGGAATCAGGGGTAGAACGGAATAGGACTTTGATTGGAGTGGAGATGGGGTTAGGGTGAACTGTCTCTGGACTAAGGTCAGCAAGGTTATCTTGTTTTTGCTGATTCCTAAATTAGCTTGGGGATTGTATTAGGATTTTCGAAGACAGTAGGAGGGTTGGGGTCAGGATTAGCCCTAGTGTACCGAAGATTCTTCTTGGGAGCCAGCTTCTGAGCTAGTCCTTTTAATTTTTTTGGAAGATTTGTATAGTAAGGACTGGACAGGAGTTTGAAAGACTCTGTGTATCTGTGTTGGGTATAAAGGATATCTGAGTCAGCTCTACCTTAAGGCTGCAAATGTTTACATGGGAGCAGTTTGAAGGTTTCTTGACTAATGTTCAGATTTTAAGTGTAATCCCTAGTAGATATAGAGTCATATCTCGATCCTGAAGTTCCCCAGTGGAGTCGCCAGTTATGTTAACACCCAGCTTGTTCCCTATGACTCCCAAGGGAATACGGCCAGGGTAACCACTAACCAATCTTTGGAATACAGCTTCTAGCCCAGCTGTAATCAGAGAGGGCTCTCTCTGTAAAGTTTGTCACTATTTTAATGAAGGTTTTAGGCTAGTTATGAAGTGCAGGTTTGTTTTTTTTTGTGTTTGGTTGGGGGGATGTTTTCTGATAGTTTTGAAATGTTCTCTGCAGAGTAGTTAATCCATTGGGCAATGGAGTCTGTGGCGGTTATTTCCTTGAGATCTTGGCTTGAGTGAAACTGGAATTACAGGGCCTGTATGTGTTTCATGAAACAAACTGTAAATTGTGAGGTTGAAGTGTGAATCAACTAGTGAAAAGCAATTAACAATTCTTCACTGAGCTGGGCTGTGAGAATGGGACCTATTACTTAGGAGCAATACCTGAATTCCTGAAATAATAGATCACTATGATGATATAGTTTGAAAGGTAGCAATTAAGAATTACACTTTCATTACTATAATTGAGGAAAACATTTACAATAGCTTGGATTGAGCTCAAGGTAATCTGTGATTAAATCCTGAGACTATTCTTTTTCCTTGCTATTAAAATATGTAATATATGGAATACATGAATGAAAAAGATAGTAAACATATAACAGAGAGAAACAAGGAAACTTATTGAGCCATGAAACACGCAGGAATCCTGCAATATTCAGTCATACACCAGCAAGACATCAAGGGACACAACGCTTAAGAAATCCCATTATCCTTTGTATTAGTAGTCTGAAGATTTACGATAGAAGAGCTACAGAATAGATATCAAGAGATTTCTTACATCCAGAGTCCAACCCCTACTAACAAATGCGAGGGGGAATATATAGAAGTCTATTACAAAATATCTCAGGCATTGAGTCATCTGAGAGGGAAAATATCCTCTTTTACTTGTACAGGGCTTGCAGATGAGAAGTTATTACAATCTTAAATGAGTTATAAAGGCTCTTAACTCCTGTCAGAGCAATTTTGACCTTTGGGGCTCACGGAGTCAGTTGAGCGGCTTTGACATAACTGCTGAATGACGTGTCTGTGCAGTTGTAACTTCCTGTGTCTTCTCGGCCCTGTCACCTGTGACTGCTGATGCTGTTGTTGTGGCCGAGTACCTGTGCTGAGTTGGCTCATCCTCTGTCTTCATACCTGTTGATGTGTCTTTGTCCTACTGTGTATGAGATTCAAAATATTTTTCAAAGGCAAACTCACAATTATTGACTTTGGTTCAACAGTAATCGTATCAACTCCTCCCATGTATCTGATGGAGGCAACTGATGTTTCAAAATTGACCCCATGGTCTCATCAGCCTCTGTATATTTATAAAAGTGAAGGGGCTCAACAAATAAATGTGCAATTTCATTCCTGATAAAAAAATAAATTATCTACTCTATCAAAAAGAATCTGCCCTGTTACTGGGCCTGCTTCTGACGATGTACTAGGTGCCTCTGAAATCTGTGTTGCTACAAAATTGCTTACTCTCTTGACATATTTCTCATGGGAGAGTAATTTTCCTGATGGATCCAATGGGCTAGGGAGCCCCCTGTTCTGCAAAGCCATAAACCTGTTCTAAAATTTATCAATATCAGCTTGCATATCCTGGGTTCTTCTTTCCAGGGTCTGAATCAAGTTTCTCAGTGTCAGGACTCTTCTGATTAGGGAGATGGTCTCTGTTCTGTTTCCAATCCCCACTCTTACCAGCTGGGAGCTTGTCGTGTAGTTCAGCACGTCTATCATCTTAGTGGCAATCTCAGGCATGCTGCCTAGAGATGCCCTTGCCCTCTGCATTTCTTTACGTGCTCTTCCAATGAGTGCTACTTATTCATATATAGCCTCAATATATTCCCATTGGTTTGTAATAGACTGGCCAATGTTGCTCCAGATGACCCTCTTAAGCTCTGTTGTGACCTTATCTAATGTGAGCTCTTTTTCTAGCTCAGCAATCCTCTTCTTGAGGGCCTTTACCTCCCTCTCTCTTTCTACCACATTTTGTTTTGATTTATCATACTTTTCATTTATTTTTGCCAGATTGTCCTGGGCTTGGCTCAACTCAGACATCTGTGACTCTAGTACCTGTATTTCTTTCCTCAGCTTCTGCATGTCCAGGCTTTCAGCCTGCTCTGTTGTTGGTGCTGAGGTGGTTGGTGCTGAGGTATCTGGGGCTTCTTGCTGCATTTGCTGGCTGGGAGGGGCAGTGTCTTGAGGGGTTTCCTCAAGGTTTATTGTTTTTGGAGGTGGCTGTGAGGTTTTCCCTGCCTCCTTCTGCTGCAATGCTGCTTCCAATGTGGCCTCTGACTCCTGCAGCTTTCTTGTGTTTGAATGACTCTTGTATAATGTTCTTAGTAGGGAAGCTGCATCCTTTTCTTGCCTCTGCTAGGAACCCTCATCCGTTGTGGGTGGAAGTTGGTGGTTTTCAATTTCTTTTTTATTGCTTGCCATTTCAGCATCCCTTAGCTTGAGGACTTCTTGCACAGCCTTACATCATTGGGATCATGCCCAAACTCTATTATAATCTCCTCCAAGGCTTTGATCCTGTTATCCCTTAGCTTGAGAGGAAGCCTTTTCCAACTCAAGCTGTGCAGCAGTATTGTTCAGGCTATTTTGCAGCCTGTAGTTGACCAAGGTCTTATCAGCCAAGGTGGCATAGACCATCACACTTGTCTGTTTGTGGAGCTCAATCTGATCCATTGGGTGGATGTCTTTTGAAAGGACCTCCAGATTGGTCCTGATGTAGTCTGCAGCTTTTTGTGGTTGCTGCACTGTTGGTGTGAAGTGGCTCATTGTCATCTTCCCCTCCTGCACATCAAATGCAGACATGAGCCTTTGTTGGTTTGCAAGAGCCATGTTCAGCAGGTGATTGTAGAGACGAATCTTTATTGGTTCACTCCTTCTCTTGGCATCTTTGAACTGTTGTTTGATGCTTGTTCCTGTTCCCTTCTTCTGTGTTGAGCAGCTCACTTCTCCTAATGCTGCCCTGTCTTGCTCCTGTTGCAAGGAGCTGGCAGAAGCTTCCATGCTTGGCATTTCCTCTTCTGAGAAGGGATTTAATCTTTGTCTCTTCTCTGGCGATTCAGTGAGGGGAGTCTCCCTTTCTCTTTTTCTGCTAACGTCCTCCCTTTGAGGGGTTTGGAGGACGGAGGAGTCAACCCTAGAATCCTACCTTGGGGGTGCCATTTGTGTTGTCTGTTCTTTGGTGGCCATTTAGGCCTCTGCTGTTTGTTTCTCCTGACCCTGTTGGTCTTCTTGCTACTGTTCCTGCTGGGGCTGCTGTTCTTGACCCTGTTGGCCCTGTGGTTCTTCCATGGCCTTTTCCTTGCCCTTGCTCTGCTCTTGGTTTGTGGTTTGTGCTGCCTCTTGCTGTGTTGTTGAAGATGAAGCAGTTGCTCCTGTTTGAGGCTTTGGCAGAGTAAGTACCTGAGAAGGAGATTCTAAGTCAGCCATTTTCAACAAATGCCTTCTAGCTCTTTCAACTAGTTCTTCCTGAGTGATTGGCTCTTCAAGTGTGTTTCTTCTCCATTTTGGTTGGTTGGCATGTCTTTGAATATGGAGCATGCTCACATGCTCATAGCTGGAGAGTTTGAATTTCTGCCTTCTCAAGGATATGGAGTTGTTAGGGTCATAGGGCTTCCAAAGGAAGCTTTGTTTCAGGCCAAGGCCTTCTAGTCTTCTATCAGCATCTTTCCATCCCTCTCTTTTGTTTAAGACAAAATGGCCCAGTTGATTTCTCACCTTAAGCTGTGCTTTCTTGCCCCTTCCTGCAAAGTGCACCATATCGGCATTGCCAAATTGCCTGAAATATTCTAAGGCAAACAGTCTCATAGGCACATACCTGGGAAATTTGTATGGGCGCAACTCACACCCATATATTCTGATCACAGTAAAGTGTTGGTAAAAGTACCAATCCCCTATGTTGTATGCACTGGACAGCTGCAGAATCCTCTGCATCTCATCAGATAGTCTTGGAGCGGGTGAGGTTAAGAAGAGAGACATAGCTGGATGGATGAACAGGTCTATGAACTCAGAGTATGTGTATGGAGAGTATGTGAGGATGTGGAAGACTGAGGTCCAGTACACTACTGACCTTGGCTTGCCTGCTGCATCAGTTCTCTTGATCTCAAAGGAGAACTTCTCATGTTGGTAGTACAGAATGAGATGATAAATGTATGAGGTGTATCTGAACACCTTTTCTCTGGAAAAGTGTAAAAATTGCTCATGTATCTTGTCTGAGATGTATGTAGCATAATCATAACAAATAGGAGTCTTGCCGGGGGAAAACATTGTCATCATCACTAATACAGTTTCCTCAATAAACTCTAGTGATTTGTACCCCAAAACTGAGCTAATCATATATGCCAGGTCCAGACCCAGTTGATTGAGATAGCCATCAAAAATGGGAGTATGCAGCACTGTGTCAGAGTTTGTGATGAATAGCTGATTCAGCTTTAGGATCTGTGCTTCTGTTAATATCTTGGCTCCTTGGTTAATCAGGTCCAGCAGGGACAAGGGAACCAACTTCTTCTGGGTTTTGAACTGGAGAATTTCCCTGATGGCCTCAGGGGTTATGTAAAATACTACTGCACCTTTAGGGTCAAGCACAGCCCTCTGCATGGGGTCATAGCAGACTGCACATAAGTGAATCAGGTCAGGGAACTGGTTGACCTGAGGGAGCTTGAAAATTGGGAGGGATGACTCCCAAATGCCTAGAATATATGTTCCATCTCTATGTCTGGCTCTGAGCTTATTTAACAAATGAATGTGGAACTTGCATTTAGATGGGCTGTCCTCTGAGATTTGGTAGTCTAGGTTTGCCAAATCCTACCACTCTAGCTCTCTCTGGGGGGCATTCAGGGGAGCAACATTGAGGGCAATTGATGCCATTGGAGTGTCCATGTTTGTTTGGATGCTGTTTGACAAATGATGAAGGTGCTATCTGAGAAAGTGGGATTTAGAGGAATGCAGGGTTGCAGGGTAGGTCCACAGCAATTGGAATACTGTTTGGCTCTCTGCGAAGGCTATTCACCATGTTTAGCAGCCCTCTCTTTGATAATTAGAAGCAGGTTATGGGCTGTGGTTCACGACTACGCGAACGGAGAAGGGTTTTTACTAAAAATTTAGTGCGAAATGGCTCTGCCAGTGAAATTTGACCGTTAATTCTTCAAGGGGGAGCTGGGTATGCTTGGTTTTATGGTAATTTCTTAAGCTTCTGCCGTGTTTAGGTGTTTTTTAGAATTTACAGAGAATAAACCACGTTGCAGGGAGGTTCACGGACAAATACCTGTTTAATGGTTTCCTTGGGTCTTAACAGCAGTTGGGCGCATGCCTTGACGGTCTGTGGTTGGTCTGGACTTGGTTGGCGAATTGTTCGTCGTAACGCGCATGTAGAGAGAGCAGGGGTGTTTTTGTAAAAAGTGCTAAAAAAACTCGTAAAATTGTCAAAAAATGGCTTTTTTGGCTTATTGGCACGCTTTTTAAATGACGTCAGCTAGTGGGTCCGGGTCGAATGACGTCAGCAGGACGTCATCAGGTGACGTGGCGGCCTAAGACCAGTCCACGGGGGCGGTGAGGTGGTGGCCAGGTGGACGAATGGAGGACAGGGTGCGCGGTCGTGGCGTTGACATAGGCGACAACAAGATGGTGACGCAGGCAGACAGGTGTCTTCATATCGGGCCCCCTCCTATACGGCAAGGAATCTGTCAGAGGGGGCTCCAACGGAGTTTGGGAGCGACGCGTTGATCCGCGTGACATCATCGTCTGACAGATATCGGACGATATCTGTCGGACATCGGGGCCCCTCCGAAATCCACGACAGCCGTTGGATTTAAGGCACGCGATCTGACGGCTATCGGGAAGGGAATATGCACGGAGGATAAAGTCAACGGTGGTTATCTGTCGGATGTCGGGCCCCTCTGAAACCCACGACGACCGTCGATCAGGAAAGGCTTGATCGGACGGATATCGGGCCAGCAAGCTGCATGGCGGATAAAGTCAACGGGCGGCTTAAAATAATAATATGTATTGGTAACTGTGCCCGGCGGGACCCTTTGGGTTATCAATGATTTTCAATGGTTTTTTTTCAATGTTTCTTTTGTAAAAAATTAAATATACCCAACGACTTTAGAATAAGGCGGAAACAAAAGGTTTTTCATGAAATTTTCGCATAAAACATATCAAAGACAAAACTCTAGGATAGATGGGTTTTAATTAAATTTCATGAGAAAGGCGCATAATGGCTTTCGACCTTAGGATAAGGAGGGGAAAGTGAATTTCATCGTATTTTTGCCTTTTAGTGGGTATAAGGGTGCACAAAAGGGTTTCTTCAAGGGTTTTTAGGCAAAAATGGAGAGCTGGCTAGATAGCCAAGTTCTGATAGAGAAAAGGGGTTAGGCTTGGGTTCTTGAGCTTAACCAGATGTTAATCCAATGCCCTAGTAGTGAAACTTATGGCTATAATGCCAAGGAGGAGATATTTATACATTGTTTAGGGTTTATACACCATGGTGTTATAATAGTAGGGGAAGTGAAGCATAGGGAGCTAGATAATAGAGTTAGAGGTTAATATGGGGGAAAAATGTGAATGAGGACCAATACTACTAAGTTTTCTTGAAAACAACTTAGTGTAAAGAGTAGATCAAAATGAAAAGAACTTTACACAAGAAATTTGGCTTCTAAAGGCCATAAGAACCAACATAAAGCTTTGAGTCTCTCTTGTGTACACAACTTGTGAAGGGATGCTAGTAATGAGTGGTAAACAAAGGGAAAAAGGGAAGTTAGACATGCTCCACTGTGTTGTTTTTCCTGTACTTGGTTAGCAAAGTTGATATTGGAAGGAACACCACTTCTGCAACCCCATCTACCTACCCAACTATTTTGCCTAGCATTTTTTATTTCTTCTTGAAGGGTGCACTTGGACTTGCAAACCCCTTGTGTGCCTTTTCTTTTCCATTGGCTTTTTTGCTTTCATTTCCTATCTAGCACTACCCTTATTTCTTCCAAGGCCCCAGATTAAGCAGTTGGGAACCTTAGTTTCTCTGCCTAACTACTGATCTGCCAAGATTAAACA
>APFE030978466.1:244560-305627 GCA_000404065.3 Pinus taeda
TTCGAATCTTCCATGCCATACTTCTTCAAGATCTGCTTGAGATACTTGGTTTGAGATAAAAAGATACCGCCTTTATTTTGTTGGATTTGTAAACCAAGAAAATATGTCAGTTCTCCAAGCAAAGACATTTCGAATTCCTTCTGGATCACCAAGGCAAAGTTTTGACTCAGCTTCTTCATTGCTGCCAAAGATGATATCATCTACATACACAAGTATTAGCATATTTGTTATTTTCAATTTTTATATAAAGATTGCTATCTGCTGATCCTTTTGAAAAACCTTGTTGATGAAGGTATTTGTCCAGATGATAGTACCAAGCCCTTGGAGCTTGTTTGAGACCATAGAGAGCCTTCTTTAGTCTACATACAAGATTTGGATCATTACCAAGGATGAATCCATCTGGCTGCTCAACGTACACTTCTTCTTCTAAGTCTCCATTTAGAAAGGCTGATTTCATGTCCATTTGAAATACTTTGAACTTCCAAAAGCTAGAGAGAACAAGGAACATTCTGATGGCCTCGAGTCTAGCAACGGGAGAAAAAGTTTCTTGAAAGTATATTCCTTCTTGTTGTGCATACCCTTTACAAACAAGTCTGGCCTTGTTTCTAATTACTTCCCCATTTTCATCCAACTTGTTTTTGAAGATCCATTTTGTCCCTATGACATTCTTATCTTTTGGTCTAGGAACCAACTCCCAAGTGTTATTATTTTCAATCTGCTTAAGTTCTTCATCCATTGCTTTGACCCAGCATTCATCTTTGCATGCCTCTCTTACATTTTTTGGTTCAATGGAGGAGAGTAATGCCAAATATCTTAAAGCTTCTGCAATTTTTATTCTTGTTTGTATACCTGCCTCTTTCTGCCCCAAAATTTGAGTTTTTGGATGATTCTTTTGAACGTATCTGGATGGAGTCTTCTCTTCTATCCTTATCTGTTCCCCGGGCTCCTCACGGGTTTCTTCTTCATAGGTTTCTTCTTCATCATGAACCTGATTTGATGTTGAAGGATAGTCCTCGTCATCTTTGAAATCTTCAGATCTTACTTGCCTAGGAGTTTTTTCTTCTTCATCAACCACTACATCAATACTTTCAACAATTTTTCCAAGCCTTTTATTATAACACTTGTATGCTTTGTTGTGGGGAGAGTAACCAAGGAGAATGCCTTCATCTGCTCTAGGTTAAAACTTGCCAAGGTGTTCATCAGTATTTTTGATATAGCATTTGCTTCCAAAAACTTTGAAATATTTTACCGAAGGAGTCTCACCATACCAGAGCTCATGAGGTATTTGAGTGTTTTTCACCTAAACATTTGTTTTGTTGAGAATAACAACTGCAGCAAATGCAGCTTCACCCCAGAAAGTTGCAGGAGTTCCAGACTCATCAAGCATAGCACGAGCCATTTGTTGAATCGTTCTGTTCATCCTTTCCACTACTCCATTTTGCTGAGGAGTCCTGGCTGTAGAGAATTCCCCTCTTATTCCATGTTCTTCACAAAAATCGAAAAATTCATTTGAGGTAAACTCCCCACCTCTATCAAACCCGAGGCACTTAATTTTTTGATTTGATTCATTTTCAACCAAGGCTTTGAAAGATTTGATTTTTTTGAAGGCTTCGTCTTTGTGCTTCATAAGTCCAATCCAACACATCCTGGAAAAATCGTCAATGAATAATATAAAGTATTCTTCTCCCCGAGGTGACCTTTTCCTAGATGAACCACATACATCAGTGTGGACAAGTTCAAGTGGCCTACTAGTTGATCCTTCCTTCTCATGGAAGTTAGTTTTGGTTTGCTTACCAAACTGAAATGATTTGCATATTGTATTGTCTGGAATTCTGATCTCTGGAAGACCACGAACTGCCTGGTATTTGCATGCTTTCCTTATCTGTGAGAAGCTTAGATGCCCCAACCTCCGGTGGCATAGCTAGTTTTCATCATTCTTGCTCAGATAGCATTGTTTTTGTCCTTCTTTGAATATTTATAAATTATTTGGAGTTCTTATGCCTTTGATCATTGTTTCTCATGTATCAAGATCACGAACACTACATCCATTTGATCGAAATATTACCTTTGTTCCTTGATTTCACATCTAACTGACGCTCAATAGATTATGCTTTAAGCCATCAACATACATAACATTTCCTGCTTTGACCTTTTCTTTTAAAAGAACAGAATCTTTACCTTTTATGAGTGCAGGGTTGTCATTTCCAAATGAGACCTTCTTCTCCTTCTCCAAGGCACTATATGACTGAAGGTTTTCTTTATCACCTGTCATATGTTTTGAACATCCACTGTCAATGTACCATCGATTTTCCTGCCCTTCCGCATATAAGGCTATACCACATCTTTCTGGTTGTGGTTCTTTCATTCTCCATGTTTTGATATTTGAAGCTTGCTCCTTCTGAGTTGTCTGTCAAAACCTACTCCTGCATTCAGAATCTTCATGTCCAAAATTATTACAAATAGAACATTCAACTTCATTTTCAAGAGTAGAAAAGTTATTGTATGTCCTTCTCATGATCCTAGTCATACTCCTATGTTTTTGAGTTTCTCTAGTCATGATAGTTTTGTAGGCAACACACTGAGCTGCTTTGTGTCCAAAGTTGTGACAAGAGAAACATTGGCCATTGAAGCAATTCCTGCGATTATCAACCCTGCGGACCGAATGATTGTAGTTTTCATTGACATTCACTCTTGAGGCTAATTGAGAATGATTTACCTGTGGTCTGTTGTAGCTTCTGTTTATCCTTGAAGCAGATTGCCCCTGATTTACCTGGTGATATCCATTAGGCCTTTGCTCACTCCTCCTTGCTGCATCAAGATAACCTTTGGAGGTGGATGGTTTCTGCGTTTGAGTTGCTTCTTCATTATATCCCAGACCTATCTTGATTAGAGGAGAATGTTTCACTTTGATAATCTCATCTCACATTTCAAATCCTTTAACAAATCTATAAGATTAAGAGCTTTAATTTTCTCAATCTCTTTTCTAAGTCCCACAATTTCACACTCTAACTTTTCATGATGTTTTTCACTTTCAGCCAATTGAAATTGAAAAGTATCAATAATCATATTTTTCTCTTCTAAACAAATTTTGAGTTTAGAAATCTCTTCATAAAGACATTCTTCATCTATAGCATCCATAAAATCATCATCTTCAAAAGCCATTAAAGTCTATAATTATTACCTCGTTCATCTTCATCACTATTTGAGAGTCCATCACTGTCTTCATGAGTGTAGTAGTATTTCTTACTTACATTTTGTTTCTTGTTCCATCTAACAGGTTCATTACCTTTGTCAAGCTTATTTTTATGAGGACACTTGGCAGCATAGTGACTGACTCTTCCACAAGCAAAGCATTTGAAGGGTAACTTACCCCTGAATCTTCCAGCACCCCGTTGAAGGTTCTTGACAAAATTTGATTCTTCCTCTTCTTCTGACATATGTCTTGACTCATAGTAATCTCCTTTACTTGAATCCTTGAATGCAGCTTCTATCTTGTCTGATGGTCCTCCTTTCCCCATTTCATAAGCGGTTAGAATTCCTTGTAGCTGTGACATGGTAATTTTCTGAAGATTTGCCTTTCTTCTATTGTAGAAACTTTTGATTCAAACTTAGAGGACAAAGATATTAGAACCTTTTCAACCACAACAGCCTCTTTTATTTCTTCACCCAAGTTTTTCATACAATTAAAAATCTCATCTATACGTAGGAAATAGTTAGCCACACTTTCGTCATTATACATTCTGAGATTTTCATACTGAATTCTGAGGGTTGGAAGTTTTGCTCATTTTACCTGTTCATCTCCTTCATAGCTCAGCACGATCTTATCCCATATTTCTTTTGTGGTTTTATACTGTATAATCTTGACGAATTCTGATTGAGATAGACATCCTAATAGAGTGTTGACAGCCTTTGCATTTGTTTCAAACCGCTTCTTCTCAGCCAGATCCGTAGGAGTTGCTAATGGAAAAATGTACCCTGTATCTATGATATCCCAGACATCTATACCAAGAGATTGAAGATAGGCTGTGACTCTTACCTTCCAATAGACGAAGTTGGTTCCATCAAAAATTCGAGGCCTGATCAATGCTTCTCTCTCGTAGTTGCTCATGATGATAGATCTTCCTTCAAGCGATCAAGCTTCTTCTGAAGGACATGCTCTGATACCAATTGTTGGAAATAATACTGAGGGAGGGGTGAATCAGTATTATCTAGTGAATTATTTTCTTTTTCAGACCCAGAACATATACGCTACTTTAGTTAGATGAACCTGCATATATATGCAACTACAAATAAGGAAACCCGCATATACTATGCAGATTTATAATTTACTTTATTCTTCAGATGTTGATCATTAATTTATGCAACAGAATCATATAAACAGTTACCAGGAACAATAAAATAGAGCAGAAGACAACCACACACAAGAACACAAGATATAAGGTGGAAACCCAATCTGGGTGAAAACCACCTGTTGTAATTCATCTCTATCTTCTTTTAATTAGAAACTTCTTTTTACAATGATTCTATACTGGTGCAGTCCTTTACCACTAAGCAGGCTACTACCTGTAGAGAGCTACAACCCTCTCCCATTTTCGATCTTCTCCTGGAAGGGAGCTACAACCCCCTTAGTTCTTGTACTAGTTGAGATACTAGTACGCAGGATGATACCTGCAGAAGGCTACAACCTTCTATTTCTTCCAGGGACCTCATTTCATAAATTTTCAGACTGGATCCACAAATAACATCAATCAAACATCAAGAATTTCTGCATCAACCAATCACCTTTTTACCAATCAAAACTGAATCAAATAAACACCTCTCTGACTGTTGTACCCAGAACACAGTAACAATAATCACACACCAATTATGAACCTTGAACACTGTAGCTAAATAGCAGAAGAAGCTAGAACATAATTCAAGAGACGTACGCTACTTCACTAATCAGTAGCCTGCGTGCATATGCTTCTGCGTCGAGACCAACCTACGTATACGCTTCTTTCACTTGCAGAAACTGCGTGTATACGCTTTTGCATCGAGACCAACCTACGTATACGCCACTTTCACTTGCAGAAACTGTGTGTATATGCGCCTTAGCTTCACTGAACCTGTGTACAGATCTATAAAGGATAATTCATTCTTTCAAACATCCAGACATTAATTAACCTAGACTATCAGATATATAGATCAAGCGTGTGCCACATATCACAGATCAAAACCATATAGAGATACCACTATTCAAGCCTTCAGATTTTGACCCATCAAGAAAACTTATCCTTTTTCTTGCGCTCAGGTTCCTCCTTCATTCAGATCCATATCTGTGCCATAACCCAATCACCAGTATTCCAAATCTAGCATGATCTCAGATATTCAATTATTCAGATCCACTTTGCTGAGTGATATTCTTCCTCTTTCATAGTCTTGCCTTTCACAATACCATGGCCCAAAACCATAATAAATCAATAGCAAGGACCCAATACTTTGGATCAACTCATTAGATGAGATACCAAGGTCCAAAACCATAGGTTCAAATACCAAGGACAAAATACCATGGACCAAAAATAAGTTCTCCCACATGTACGCGCTTTCCCTTGCATGAAAGTGCGTGTATACGCATACGTGACTTTGGAACGTATAACTCGCGTGTATACGTGGCTTCGTTAAGCTGAACCTGTGTATATATGATTTCCTTCATTCTAAGAGCTTGAAATGTGATCTATCATCAAAGTGAGTTGCCATCAAGGGCAACACCTGTGCCATAGCACCAACCTGAGCAAAAATGCCAACAATAAGCTCTCTCTTCCACCTTTGATGGAGACTCCTTCTCCTATTTAAACACTTACCTTTGCTATGATCAGCTAGCTGGTAAATTCTTGGATTGAGCAGTGCTATTAGTGCTTTTGATAGATAGTTGGTGTGAGTGTGAACAAGTGTGAGAGTGTTGGTGGCTTGTGGAAGGTTGTGAAGTGCCCTTGATTTGATGTAAAACTTGTGAGTGAGAGAGAGAGACTTTGTATGTTGGGAGATCCATCTTCAAAGAGTGAATGCTTGAAGAACATGCTGGCTAGATTCCTTTGAGAAGGCTTGCAACGTCAAGACTCTGGTTGTAATCTTACTCTTATTTCATTATTAATGCAACCAATGATGTTTTCTTATGTCTTGTATGTAATGTACTTGATAGCTCATGACTGCTTGACTTTGTGAGTAAATAGATCATTGTTGTTTTCTGGTTACGTGCTTTGTTGTATTTCCTTTACATTATTTTAGGTTGATCACTCGTTGAGGAGAAGGAAGTAGAAGCTAGAGTAGCGCAATGGAACTCCATCAACCACCAGTTGAGGTAGGCCTCCAACTTTGACTGTTTAAGAAAAGCTATTGTTGATTTGTCTTTGTTTCTGACTAGACCCACTCTAGGGCTAGAGGGGTTGCCTCTATCTGCAGAGGAAACACTTTCCTGCATCACAAATTGGCGACTCTGTTGGGGAGTCTATCATGTGTTCTTCTCTTTGCTCTTGTTCTGATTTTGATTTGGTCTCTCTTTGTTTTTGGGGATTAATTAGCGGTCTTTTGGGTCACCTGGATTGATCTTGGAGGTCCTTCTATTATCTATTAGATTGGCTGGTTTTGCTTTGGGAGTTTTTGGCTCGTTTGCCATTGTTTTTTGCATCATCGCGGAACTTGGTCTAACAGTCACGCTGATATCGCGATCACGCTTTTGTAAAATCCTGTGCATCGCTTAATAACATCACACAGTCGCGACGATCCTGGAAATTGGAACATTGCGTGAAAGTCATGTACTTCTATGCTGACAGCGCCCTGTTGCTATAGCTAGCTACTTATCAGCGCCAGTAGCTAGTGTTTTCGCCACGGTGACACCTATAGAAATTATTTTCTCAATTCTGCCTCCTGAGTTTGCCAGTCCTCTTGATCCCTTGTCGTTTTGCTTGCTCAGTCATTTGTTTTTTACTGCTTATGGTTAAGGCACTCTTTCTTTGGCTTCATTGAATGAATCTTGCATTTCTGTCCGTGTAACCTAGTTCATTATTTCAAGTTACTTGAATTAATTGTCTTGGTTGCTGGTTTGCTCAAGATTCATTTACAACTTGTTTGTTGGTTTGATTGAGCCTTCCTCACTCTTTGTTTCTGGTTGAGTTTTAGTGACAATTATTGAACCAATCTTTGGTATTGATTCGATTTCTTTTAACTACTGAACATAGATCACAATTGTTTAGATCGACTGATTCTTTCACACTTGCTTGTTTTCTTCTTTACGTTTTCAAAAAAAAAAAAAATCAAAAGTTTGTATTCATTTAATGTGTGAAAGTGAAAGTGAATTTGCATTTCAAAGTTGCATATTGAAAAGCGAATGATAAAATCTCTCATTAGTAGTACCCATGCATTGTAGGAATTGATATCTGTATGCATTGTGTGATTGCATTCTTTCAGCTTGGTTTTTATTGGTTTGGGAATGATCTCTCCACCCTCCCATAGGTAGTTGTTCATTGAAGTAAAAGGATATTTCATTCATTTTAGTTGCATCCTAGGTTCTGCTGTATACATACAGTAGGGCCTGAAAACTGAAACATAATTCAAGATCAACCTTAAAATGAACTGAATAAATCTAACAACTCATTAGAACATAACGCTCATTATTTAGAGGTCTAGGCTAGAGATGTGCTCCGGCGTCATTAAACCTAGTCACTATTGTTCTCACTCAAGGTTGGGTGATTCCTCCTTCTGAAACTCAATAGCGGTCTAGTACATAATTGTGCTCCCACATACCATCGAGTATATATTGGGAGACCCCACTAGGTTATAATCCTATATCCCTAGGAAGCCCTGTCTACCACCTTGCAAACCGTAATGCACCGAATACAGCATTCGGGAAGATTGACTGCCGTATGGAAAGTCCTTGGTTTTCATATGACTGCCAAGGTGTATATGTAGTTTTACGGATTGTTTGGTAAACCCTTTTCCTAGTTCTCCAAGGTAGTCACTTTTGTTCCTTTTCAGACTCCCTAAAAGAAAAGGTCCATCTGAGCACTTGTCCTTTCAGGCTCATTAAACCTCGAAAGAGATAGAGTCACCTTTTTGTCATTTTCTTGACTCTTAAAACATGAAAAGGTCAAGTTTTGTTCCTGCCACATAAAATTTACTGCCCACAAAATATTCCTAGTAATAGTTCAAGTTCTTGGTTGTGAGAAGAGTGATTTTCAAGCTCATTCTTGATGGCAACATTCCCTGAGTCTACCGGCCAAGGTCTTCCCCTAGATGGAAATCCTAGTCTGTTTACTCCATTTGGAAATGTCGGTGCTCCGTATATGGAAACATTGTCTTTGCCTAGGTTAACCATCGGTTTGCCCGTGTGGTTGTTTTCAACCTCGGCGGTCCTGAGTGTCCTAACTCCTGTTCCACCGTCTCCTTCATCTAAACCATGGCACGATGATTCCAAGGTTGAGCCTACGCCTTCTTCACCTGTTTCTTCCTCCTCCCCTCCTCCTTCGCCTAGTTAAAGTTTCACATCTAGTAACCAGGAGATTAAGAAGAAGAAGAAGCAGATGAAGAAGAAGAAGAAGTTAGAAAATGTGAGGCCACCTGTGCAACTACTGCTCTGAGTAAATATCAGGTCGGACCACCTTCTGCTCCTCCACGGAAGGTTAAGTTTCCTTATAAATTGTGCAAGGGTGACCATCTTCTTCGTGATTGTCCTAGCATTCCTAGGATCTTAGAAGTATGGTCTCACGATATGGCTTGTCCCTCATCGTCCTCTAAAGCTCATGGTGCTGCTACCCTATCAACTAGAAATGGTAAGTAGAAAGGGAAGATTCGGTTCCCTTATAGGCTATGTGAAGCCAACCATCCCCTTCACCTTTGTATGCTCATGGATAAAGCTTCTACCATTTTGGAATGTCTTACAACTTCTTTGCGTTGACTTCCCGTTGGTTATCATAGGCTCTCTTCAGACCCTCTCGCTATTGAAAAAGAGATTGACTTAGATTCTTCTCTTTTCTGTCATCCTCTTTCTGAACCTGGCTGTGCTAAGCCTATTCTATACCAACCATTGATCGGAGAGAGTGTCGACTTGGGTTCAACACCTGTTGATCACTCTGTTTCAGAAGAGTTTCATGCTCATGCTCTTCTCATCTCGTCAGATTCTCCTGAGTTCGAAAACGACCCTCATATCCCCGCTGGTCACGAGGGTCCTTCTTCATTTCCTATAGAGCAAGGGGGAAATCATGCAATTCCCCCACCAATCAATTCGATCATTTCCTTCGACTGGATTCACTTGACTGCATTTCACCTTCCATCGTACATGCCTTTCCACCATACATGCCTATGATAAGGAAGTACCTAGCACTGTCTTGGATGAGGGTGCGTCTGTTAGTCTTATGCCTTCCACTACTTAGCAAGATTTAGACTCCCAACAGCTTGTGCCAGTCACACAGAATCTGTTGGCGAACTTTTCAACCTTTAGGGATCCTTCCAAAGTTCCCTGTTACTTTGGGAGGCAAAACCATCTATATAAATGTAATGGTTGTCCAAGGCGCTTTAGATTTCAGTCTTCTCCTTGGGCGTGACTATGTTTATGCCATGTGGGCCCTCGTCTCTTCACTTTTCCTTGTGGTTTTTTTTTGACACGACGGAAGAATGGTGACCATAGATCAATTATTGTTCTTTAGTCCCCTGGTGCCTCCGGCGTGGTTGTCATCCCTCTCGGTTCCTTCTCACAAGTAGTACCTTCTTTGCCATAGGTCAATTATGTGGCTACCCCTTCCATCTCTGCCTCTACTGATGATCATGTAGATGGTCTCATACATCATGTACTGGGGGCATTGGAACCCAATCTGTCATTGGTGTATCATGACATGTATTCCTCCCAGAGTGTGTTTCTTCCATCCCGCGAATACCTCTTTGGAGCCATGTTCTCGTGTGGCCCATGAACAGGAGTCCCGAGGATATTTTTGATCTTGTGTCGACCTCGTTAAAAAATGAAACAAGGCGTACGCGGATAGTTTTTTCCCATGTCAACCTCGTTAAAAAATGAAACAAGGGTTATGAGGATAGTTCTTTTACTGTGTCAACCTCATTAAAAAATGAAACAACTCCCCTTTCCAAATCGAGTCTTTGATTAAGATCTCGTAAAATCCAAGTTGATTCTTTCCAAGATCTCGAAAGTGAACCTTCATTCCATCCACTTCGTTGAATGCAAATAAGATTGGGGGGCATGTACCTCGATTTACATCATTACGCTGGGGGCATGCGAACTCATACTAAGCGTATTTTTTCATTTCAAGCTTCTGTACACATGAAACCAAATCCAAGCAGAGTTCTTCATGGTTCAAGCTTGTGTAAAAATGAACCCATACCTGATTTACATCTCGTGATTGTCGTCTATCAGCTAAATTCTGATAGAGGAACCTTGGTTGTTTCATTCCATTGCCACCATCTCTTTGGCCGATCATATCCTTTCACTTGGTTGTTTTTCCTTTCCTGAGGAACTGCAGTGATGAGCGGTTTTATTAGCCAGCCTATTGACCATTACATGTTTTAAGCAATTCCACCATTGTCAGAACCAGTTTCTACCCTTTATACCACTTGTTCCTCTAGGATGAGTCTCCTTTAACCTCTTTTCTAACTCATATAAGATGAAAAGATTGCCGAGTATTTTTCCCTTTTTGACTCGTTAAACAAAATGAATGGCAGTCTATTTTAAGCTCTTTTCCAACCATGTAAAGGAGAAAAGATTATTGAGCCTTTGTCCTTTAAGGCTCGTTGTTGGTCACGAAACGGCGTGATTTCGATCGCTTTTCTTCTTTTTCAGGTTGAAGTCACTAATCATGAAAAGTACTCTGATCGTAATGATCAAGCGGTTCTTTCGAGTATCATTTTATACTTTTTTGGGCTCGACAGACACAAATTTATGAAAAAGGACCCCCTAGAGTTTTCTTTTTGGTGTCTTTTTCAAACTCTCTAAACATGAAAAATACTCTGAGTTTTCCCTATGTCGGACTCGTTAAACCCTAATGACATTGGACTCGTCACCATGATGAGACTCGAGCTTCTCCTCCCTAGGGCTCGTTAAACTGTTACTAGGTTGGATTCGACCCAAGGTCGAACTTATATTACAAGCATATGCTATCCCCTTCAAGCTTGTTTTCAAAAATAATTGGGGCACTCGCCAGCAATGGTGGGGGAAAATTTGGAAATCATCATTGATTGTCTATGGAAGCTAGTCACTCTTAAACATCAACACTTCTGCTTCTTGTTAGGTCGGGACATCCATACGTCGTTATTTGGCCTTCCGTGGGTTTGGGTTGTCATTTGGCCTCATTCCATCTGATCCATGCTATTTCCATCTAGCCTCTGATCCTTTGGTACTTGAATGCTGCCACCCTCTGGAGTCGTATGGCTGACATGTTCAAAAGTATAATCCTTCTGCAGTTTACATCCTTTCCTTTTCCTCTGATACTTTGTTTCACCATCTATCGCTTGTTCGTTTTCTCGTGTCGTTGATGGGGGAAACATTATGGCGCTCCTGTCAACATCAACTCATTATCCAGGAGATTGATCTAGACATCCCTTTTGGTACCTTGGAGCTTGCATGCCTCAATGGTAATTTCTTCATGTCTGACAATCAACTTGCATCATTGGTCATCATTTAGGTGATTCCACGAGTGTTCGACTTCAACTCATTCTTCACACTTCATGGATTGTACTGGATAGTACCTTGAGAACCATTGGCATTACTGGTGGTTTCTCTCGCACTTGTTAACGGTTTACATCATAGACTGGTAATCAAGCGATTTTCTCTCATGCTCAACTTCAGCACATCTATTCGCATGTTAGAATTTGTACTATGATCGGTTGGGTTCAAGACCCTGAACTCATATTACATATGTTCGGGGTGCATGGATTGGTTCGTGATTACATGACTCATTGATGGATAGCTGCGACCATACCTGAGTCTTCATGGATGATGCAACCATACCTTTATAATTATCATTGTCTTATTAGCTGGATGGCTGCATCCATACCATAGACCTAGTTTGTATGTCTTCTAGATGGCTACGTCCATGCCTAGAATACATGTATTTCATTATCAGAAATACCAGTTGTACTTGCGCCTACAGGTTCTTCTGGATGGTGTTCCAACTCTGTAAGTTTTGTAAATCATTTCACCCCTCCCACTCTCTCAGGCTTCATACTTTAGGGGGCATTTCTTACACAGTAATTTGTCACTGCCTTCACTCCCAGCCCTTCTACTGTGTCATGTGTCCAAGTCAAACATGCTCATGTTGAACAAATGTTCTCTTATGCTGCCAATTGACCCACTTTTCCTAAGTTATCTACCTCATCACGATTATGGACTTAATATTCATGCTAAAGGGTGCTCATAAATAGTCTAGCCGCACTGCCAGCGTGGAAGTACATCTGATTCCTGTGACGGTCTGATTTCATGCTCTAGCACGAGGTTACTTGTGATATTTGGCGATGATCTCACTGGATACACTACTCAATAGCAATGTCAGCACTCAGTCTTAGTGATGTACCCGTGATGATCTAGATTGGGCGAATTTGTTCTAACAGTCGGCCTTCTGGATGACTCCAAACTTGGTTGTTGGCCTAGTTTGTGTCGCCCTTCCTTCCCTGGTATGACAGTTCCGTCAATTGTGCTACCTTCCTTGGTGATAAGCTCTCTCTTCCACCTTTGATGGAGACTCCCTCTCCTATTTAAACACTAACCTTTTCTATGATCAGCTAGCTCGTAAATTCTTGGATTGAGCAGTGTTGTTAGTGCTTTTGATAGATAGCTGGTGTGAGTGTGAACACATGTGAGAGTGTTGATAGCTTGTGAAAGGTTGTGAAGTGCCCTTGATTTGATGTAAAACTTATGAGTGAGAGAGAGAGACTTTGTATGTTGGGAAATCCATCTTCAAAGAGTGAATGCTTGAAGAACATGCTGGTTCGATTCCTCTGAGAAGGCTCATGATGCCAAGACTTCGGTTGTAAGCTTACTCTTATTTCATTATTAATGCAATCAATGATGTTTTCCTATGTCTTGTATGTAATGTACTTGATAGCTCATGACTTCTTGACTTTGTGAGTAAATAGATCATTGTTGTTTTCCAGTTACGTGCTTTGTTGTATTTCCCTTGCATTGTTTTAGGTTGATCACCCGTTGAGGAGAAGGAAGCAGAAGCTGGAGCAGCGCAATGAAACTCCATCGACCATCGGTTGAGGTAGGCCTCCAAATTTGACTATTTAAGGAAAGTTGTTTTTGATCTATCCTTGTTTGTGACTAGACCCACTCTAGGGCTAGAGGGGTTGCCTCTATCTGCAGAGGGAACACTTCCCTACATCACAAGATGTTCTGAAGTCGAACATGGAAAGACATCGTCTGATTACCAGCCAATGGTATGAGCTATTAACAGATACGAGAGGAACCACTGATAATGATAATGATTCTCAAGGTGCTATAGTACAATTCGCGTGGTGTGAATACATGATCCGATGTCGAACAGCACGCAAAATATTTCAGTTGAAGGCCATTGATGTCAACCTGTCACCAGAAGTGAGAAACTACCATTGATGTATCCAAGCTCCAAAGCACTGAAAGGGTTGTTTCTAAGTCAACTTCTTGGATAATGAGCTGATGTTGACAAGAGGTTACTCGTCATAGGAGGGCCTTGATGTATCCTACATCTACGACACAAAATGAAGCAAATTATTTCTGGAGGTGAAATTGAACCGACGACACAAGGTTCAGGAATGGCGGTCATGAAAATGAAGGTTAGAGGTATTGCAGTGTATAGGACATTAACTACATGGTGATTTCTCAACTGAATGACTTCTCTTGAACATTTCGGCAACACTGAGATGAATTGGTAGTGTTAACCCCAAAATATGGATGGTATGAAAGACCAGTGGTATGATAACCAATGAACGTAATAACCCAACCCAACTCAATCATGGAGGAGAAATGAAAGTTTCATGTTCAAGAGCGACTTGCTACCATAAATTCTTCAAGTTTTTTCCCCTTTTTCCCCAGTCATTATTGACCAGTACCTCTTTATTTTTTTCAACCTCATTAAAAAATGAAACCAAGGGTCTCCGAGGATAGTTCATTGTCTTGTATCAACCTCGTTTAAAAGAGAAACAAGGAGTTTGAGCTATAGGATTTAAGCCTATTGTGGTATCCCAATATATACGCAACGGTACGGGGAGCACAAGTCCGTGCTAGCACTTTTCATATCAAGGAAGAGGAATCTCCCAACCTTCAATGAAAATGATAGCCACTGGTTTTAACGACACTGGAACACGTCAGTAGCCTAGACCTCTAAATATGTTGCGTTAAGTTCCAAAACGTTGTTAGGTTCGTTGAGATTCATTTTAAATTTGATCTTGTTTATAGTTTTCCTTTCAATGGTTCACCACGTAATGATGATCTGAAATTCCTAAGATACAATCTACAATGATAAACAATCTTTGTTTGTTTGAGCAATGAAAAATCTAGCTACTAGGGAAAGAAGATAACAATGCTTTTAAGCAAAGAGAAAAGAGCACACACTAGTGCATTTCCCTAAATCATGTTTTTGCACGAAAATCATAAAATTCTAAATTAAAATTCATGTATTCATTTTCACTTTCCTTAATCTGAAAGATGCAAAAAGGAAAACTAAAAGCAAGAAAAATCTGAAATATTTCACTCAAAATGACATTTTTGACAAATTTTTCTTCAAAAAGAGAAAGGAAGACTCAAAATGACACTTTTAATTTTGAATAAAAATGCTTTTGACACTTTGAATGTAAACAAATCAAATCAAATGCATCAAGAAAATTTTAATCGATTATCAAGGGAAGGAAGAATTTACGACACTTCTCTTTTCGACAAAAAATGACAATTACGACACTTTTTGTATCAAAGCGACAAATTGACTAAAACAACTTTTTGACAAAGGATTGTAAATGAGGAACAAATACACAAAAACATTCACTAATCCTAATGTAATTGAGGCTAATCTAAGTGATGCAAGTATGTTTCAGTGAAGAGGCATTATTCATTTGCAGCAAAACAACCAAACAAACTAAAAACAAATCAAAAACCCTTAATTTCTAGATGGAAAAAGAGTTCAGTAAATCATCGCTCCTAGGCTTCACAGAAATTGAGATGCATCACACTTTCTGCACTCGAGAGGTTCTATGCATACTAAGTCATAGTGGAAGATAGTGCAATGGTCCAGGGAGCACAACTGAAATGGGTTTTGGCTCAAATGTGGAGGTGTTTTCAATGAATTAAGCTGGGTTTTGATGAAAAATGATAAGAAAAGTATGACAGAATGTCTTGAAAGGTTACTGAGCTACCAAAAGGGCATCTAGATGTGCTTGTAAGTCAAATTTTTAATTCATAAACTAAACCAGAGATTGATTGAAGCAGCATTCATCTACTATGCAATTGCAAAGCAAGAGTAGTTCGAAGGCTACCCAGCTGGCTTTAGAATCTATCTATAGGTTATCAAATTGAGCATAAAACAAAAAATAATAACAAACAAACATATGTTCATTCCCTAGCGGAGTCGCCAATTTTTTTTTGGGAAAATTAGTGTCTTGTCAAACAACTAACCCTCTAGGTTTGGCAGCTACCCTAGAAACAACAATTTAAAGCAATTCAATGATTTTTCCTATGTGTAACAGATAAGAGAAAGATAATGGAACCAACCTGGAACTTCCGCTTAATCCCATGCTTGATCTCTCTCTCCTTTGGCAGATCAGGCAACTCCTCCCCGTACCTAACATGTTTGGAGAGTACCTGCACAAGTACAACAACAAAGAACCATCAAAGCATCGTGATCTATTACAACATAAACATTACAAAATCAGATATATAATGAACAAATGATAACATTTACAAATGATAGCATTCACAATTGCACAATCATATGGGAGAAAACTTGAAGAGCCTTATTAAAATAAAGGAGAATTACAACCCAGTTGTCTAATCCAGTGCCATCCTCCTAGCTTCAATCCTTCTTCACCTTATTAAATAGCAAGATCAAACCAACAAGAATACAATTCTCTCTCCTCAATGACAAACTATCAGCACTTAATTGTAATTCACAACATTCCAGTCTCTTCATCTCCTGGATGGGAGATCAATTTATAGATTTTTGCAAGGGTGTGAGTCATCCATGGGGTTTGAATAGTGTCATTCCACTTGTTACAATTGGTTCCACAAGAGAAGGGATTGGAGATGGTTTCCTAGTTCCTTTGTTCATCCTTGGGTGAATTTAGAGAGGCCAGTGGCACAGGAGCAGTTTCTAGAAGATTCCATGAGCAACCAACTAACAAGTTGTCCCGTAAATTTGTCCATCCTCGCCCATCACACCCTATAGAAAGCCTAAATAGTATGCATCACCCCCTAGTAGTGTACCACTCAGTATGCATTGCACTTTGCCAATGGAGTAGTCAGTATGGTTTAATTTAGGCAATTTCTAGATGGTTTCTCGGATGGAACTTTTGGGGAATGTTGGATTCAGATGACTATGTTCCTTTAGGGTATCAAACAACTCTTTTAAGGGTTGATGAGCCCTAATACATTGAAATATAAATTTGGGTTTGATGTGCCCAAATATGTTAATAACACTTTCCCATCCGTACCTGATCTTCTTCAAGTTCGTGAAGTTTCAAGTTCCCTCCCCGAATGGCTTCCTGTAACTACATAATTACTCTACCTGGGTCCTCGCGTACTACCCCAAATGTGGGAGTTGTTTTATGGGAGTTCTTATCTGCTCTTATGGTCTCATCTCTTCTCTACAGTACTGGTGTCATTTATACACTTAGGTTTTTTCTCATGGCTGTATAGGCCCATTGAACCGCTGGTACGCGTAGGTCCCAAACAGTTCATCTCGCCTGGCAAACTCTGTTCATGATTCTGCATAGATTTTTGAATGCTTCGATGTGGAATATTGGTGGTTTGTGTTGCTTTTCCTGTTGCTACATCTGGTTCAAATTTTTGATCCTTAGTCTAGGGTGTACTTGCATGGCACACGTCTACACCCATCGACATAGGTGGGCGTGCAAGCTGCTTCATCCTGGCTGCCCAGTTCTCGTTCACCGCCTGGGGCTTCCAAACCGTTAGCACATCCACCTTCTAAATTTGCACCAGTTTAAAATGGTTTCTTGATGTGTACTCCACCATCATGTGGGTGTTGCCTGTAGTGCCCATTCTAGCACACCGTGCCGCTACTGTTCTAGTACTGTGCTTTCAAATTTGTCCAATAATTCATCCACCACTATCACTCCATCAAATGTTGGAAAGTCCCTTGCCTCTGTTATCACATAATGCAATGATCTAATCATCATGTTGCAATTTAGTGTTGTCACTTCATGCAACCAGTTCTGTCAGCATTCTACTTCTTTGTCTGAATCCGAAGTACAAGAGTTGTTGCACTCCCATGTGATTCTCCCATCTGCAATTAGGCTCACCCACTCTTGGTTTCATGCCGTTATCTAGTAAATACAATCTAGCTCATCGTTGCTTTCATCGTCGTGCACTGGTTCCATGTAGCGTGCTCCTTTGGCTTAGTATAGCGGGACTACTACTCGTAGGGACTTTTTCTCGAATATCAGCTTCTTCTTCTTCAGATTGATAACTTCATTCATATCGGTGGTCTAGTATATTCCTAACAATGTGGGATAGGGATTGTTGTCATTGACAATCTCTATCACTTCAAAATTCATCTGTGAGCTTGTTCTTTTGATATCAATTGTTACCCCTTGCAACCTCCCCATGGGAAAAATCTTTTGTTGGTTTTCCATTCGTAATTGAATAGGTGACTACTGCAACACCGCCATGCCCATGCGTTCCCATGTTTGCTTTGGTAACACATTCGTGTCTGAACCTAGGTCTAGGATTACTTGATCCATTTCATACTCACCAATCTGTGCAGTCAACCTCATCTCCCTCCCAGTGTGCAATGCATTCTTTCCCAGTTTCTAAACTATGCACAGTTCCCTGACTCTGCGCACCTGGTGATCAACTCCTATAGTCCCTTAACTGCCTTATTGTCATGGAATAGTTTCATGTATGTCTCTAAAAGGTAGTCAAAATCGAAGGATCCATTCCTATCTCTGGGTGATCCTTACTACTTGAAGTGGAGGCCTCCGTGAAGCTCTTCTTGGCTTCCATGAATGTCTCCTTTATGTGTTCTAAGTCAAACTCAGTTTCCTTTATAGGAGCCTTGCAAACCCATGTATCTTCCTCAGCTGCTTCCCCTTATTCTCCCTTATGGTCACACCACTTTTGAGTTCCATGTTCACATTTGGATCTTTTTCTTGTGGTTTAGACCTCATCATTTGGATATTTTGAGTTGGAGGGGGCTGGAGTACCCCTTTCTCATTCATCTGTGTGATCAACGTAAGATAATCTATCATTTCATGATCAAACTGAGCACAGTATGAACATGATGTTGTTATTGGGTTGGTACAATCGTGGGCATAGTGCCTTGGCCATCCGTAATTGTAACAAATTAACTGTCCATGGCCCCTTCCTAGTCCCATTCCTCCTCGTCCTCAATCTCCCCCTGAAATCTAGTGCACGCCATCCACGCAACTCGGTCGAGGGCTTGCGTTTCTATCTACATCCTATAGGTTGAAGTTCAATCCATCATTAACTCGTAATTGTGACAAGTGCACTCATTGTGGCCTACTGACCTATAGAAATTACAAAACAACTGTTGGGGAGTCTGTGTATACTTCTGTATCAAACGACAATTATCCGTCATATGTTTTCCTCCTATCTGATAGATCACACACCATAACATAGGTGTTGCACTCAGCCCTGCCTGTGCTTTTGGTCTCAACGGCATTGGTCCCCCTCCTGCTAAGTAGTTCTTGAATACTAGACAGTGTTCCTTGTCATGGCCCTGGCCTTTGCATTTTATGCACCATACTTCCTCACACGCCTCTTGCTACAGTGCCATATCCTACTTCGGGCTTTGCATTTCTAGGCAGAGATTTTGTAGTTGCATGTGGATTTGTTGAACTCCCAACCCAGTATCTTGCATTAGTGTGTCATGTAACCTCATCGCCATTTCCAAAGATTTGGCATGGGTGGAAAGTTTTTGTTGTGACAATGTCGTCCTCCAGTGCGGTGTCAGGGATGCCAAAAACCAAGTGCAATTATGTTCATCAATGAGCATCATATTAGCCTCGTGGATCGTACTCTTTAGCCACTAATACAGATCCCAAGGTGTCTCGCCTAAGCATCGTGATCCCTTTAAACACAATGATTGATTGTGTCTCTGATTTCGGTCAGCTAAATTCTCTGTTCAACACATTATGGATCTATGTTGTCCCTGCATTTGGGTGGTCATTGGAGTGCTTGATATACCATGTTAGACTGCAATCCTGGTGCATGCTCACCAATGTAGCCTTCTTAATGTTGTCATACGTGACCCCTTGCGCTTCTCAAACTGCTCTTACCATGAACCAAAACTGGTCTGGATCCTCATCCCTACTCCTTTGAATACGGGTAGCTTGATCGCGCTCCTCATATTGAACTGCGGGGTTGATGGAGGTGGAGTGGGTGGAGATGGAGGTGAAGCGGGTGGTGGCATGGGTGGAGGTGGTAGCTACAGAAAATGTTGCCTTATCATGCTGACCACACTTCTCGGAGTGACCCGAGTGAGCTCTTTCTCGCTTTCTCGTGAAGGTGAAATGAAGGGATTGTTTCCTAATTCCCCACTACCTTTGTAGATATTTCCACTCTGCGTCGTTCCAAACATTAATTTATTCGCATAACCTACTTTTCACATAACAACATCTTAATCCAGGTATTCAAAGATTTAATGTACCTACCTTGTGCTACCTTGAGAAACCATCATTATTTTTCGCTATAGCTCATGGTCATATCAACCGCAAACTCAGTGATAAATCACCATCATCCGGTCGAGCCAATGGTCCACAGCTTGCGTGATCTTATCTTCCGATGCCTATAGCATGCGCACTAATTTTGGAGTCCACACTATCAGTTGGTTGAGATTACACCTTCCCTAACTGTCGAGTAATCTCATGTTCTGTTAGGACCTAAATCTACCTTAGGCTAAGAAAGGCAGGTCTAGGGTAACATCAAACCACGCTTAACCTGGTAGCTAGCCCTACCAGGTTGGAGAGGGCTCTCTCCTTGTCAATCTCAATGAAAATTTATCAAGGAAGGCTTGAGATGATTTATATAAAAGCTAATTCTAGGCTAGGTATGCTGGCTCAGAGGAATTTGTTTGATTTTAATGGTTGTTTGCTGGATAAGATGGGGAAGGCAACTTTGGGTCAGGGAAAATCAACACAGATTTGTAGAGGTTTCTGTGGGGAAAGGTAGGCAAGTATTTTAGCACTTTGCAATGAGTGTAATGGTGAGTGTAAAGACTGGTGAGGAGCTAGAGAGGGCATGCAAGTGTTATGAGTCCTCTTCAGACAATAGAAAACATGTAAAACTAAATAAACCCTAAGGCAAAGCACTAAAACACCAATGGATTCTAATTTTTACACTTGATTCATTTAGTTATGTAGAATTAGACAGATGATGGCACATATAAACATAAGATAAACTGAATTATAGAGAAGAAAACAATGCTAATTTAGATTATCACAAGAATCCCATAAAATGTTGTAAAAGCTTGGTTTATTTCCTTGCCAAACTGCAGAAGTGATGTACAAAGTAGCTCAATGCATCCACAAGAGTCCAACCTTCTCAAATGACTAAGAAAGTACAATATATAGGAATCAAACCACTTATGATACCTATTAAGGGTCTAATCCATGTGTCAAGGAGTTGTTTCAACAAGATCTAAACTAGGAACTGAAAAATAGGCAATGGAACATCTTGTCTCTAAAACTATGGAAACTGATTCATTCATCTCAAAACCACATAAAACTAATGTATCTACCTCCTTAAGTCATTTTTCATCATTTTTACATCATAGTAAATTAATTTACATCATATTACATCATGAATTTGACCATGAGAGAAGAAAAAGTCAAACTAGTAGTAAACTCGGAGAAAATATGAGTTTTGAGCAAAATTGGCAAAATTTTGCCTGATGCACAGCACCATTTCCAAGATGAGTTTCAAGGCCTTCCCCTTCACCAAATTAGACCCAATATAGCTTGTTATAAATATTTGTCTGTCTACTTCCTACGACATCTAGAATTTTTTGATTTGGTGTCCATTTGCCCCTTCACAAATCAGTTCTCCCAAGATTGCTTCTTCTAGGTCGAAAAAGCGGTAGCGAGGGCATTTTTGAGGTGTTTTTTGCTCCTTAGGTAACCTATATCTCCTCCAAAATTCATGAAAGTTTCTGGGTTTTAGTAATTCTTCATGAGGAATCCAAAAATGCAATCCATTCTCAAAAATTCCCAACCAGCTCAATGCGGAAATTTCCTATGTATTGCAATTAAAATTTATGAAATGAAAAAAAATTCTCCAAAATGCTTCAAAATTGGCAAGAGGCAAGGTTATCAAGTTCTTTGCTAAGCCAAGGAAGCTTTAGCCAATATTTTAAGTTTATTTTGCTCCTTTTTGGCTTTAAAGGCTCTCCCTAACTTGGATTTTAGGCTTCTTATCCTTGTCTTGGAAATTTTGTTTCGGGCCAAATAGTGATGCGCCATGTGGAACAACATGTTCTTCTCCTTATTAGCCTTATCAAGAAGCTTCTCAAGATGGATATTCACTCTTTCCAACCATGATACTTGGTCAGCCTCTATTTCTTGCTTTAGTGAAGTCAGCTTGATTTTCCTTCTTTTTACCACTTACCGGTTTTCCCTTATGGTTTGCAGCTCCATAATTGTTTTTTTGTCCTCCAATTGTTTGTTCTATTACTCAAGGTAATTAATCATCCATTTAGCTTTCTCAAGGTCAAGTGATAAGGCTTGGATCTCAGCTTCTTTCTCCTTGATGATCACATCCTTGAGTCTTGAGCTTTGGGAGTCCAAATTAGTGTACTCTTCCTCATCCAAAATAAAATCCCTATCGTAGCCTTCAGAAGGCCCTTTATCATGAATTGGTTGCTTTCCTCTATCCTGTACCTGTTCTACTGAAGAAGAAGGCAAAGACCCTTTCACCCTAGGTGAAGATAGCATTTTCATTTTTTCCGGTGAAGAGAAAGAGACCCCTTCCACCCCTGGTGGAGATAATACTCGTTTGGCAGCTGCAAAAAGTCTTCTTGTGCCCTTTTCATAATTTATAAACACAAGAATGTGAGCCTCTTCAGTTCTTCTTTCATGCTCTCTTTGTTGCCTAGAATGTCCACCTTCCTCTTCAGGTTCTACAAAAATTTGAGACCCCTTGAAGATCCCATGTGCAATGAAGGTTTCCCATGGCATTCCCAACTAAGTGAGCTGATGCACAACAATAATCTTGATGACAGCAAAATGATAAATGCTATTAAGCTGCTATGGGTATGGTTTTCTCTTTGTAAGTACAGTCATCCTCTCTATGTTTTTGCAAATGAAGTATGGAATACTCATCATTCTAACACTGGTAAAATGCATAAGCAATCTAATATGATAGGCATAGAGTCTGGAGAACCTTCCCTCACATGTGAAGTATTTAATGATGAGTTTCATTAGTGGAACATACTGGTCCTCCAAAAACTTAAAAGGAAACACCCTACTCAATTTACTATGATATTTGGCTTTAATGTAGGGTTCATAGTTCTGTTTTTTGATATTCTATCTTTTGTTCCATCTTTCCCCCACATCTGGCATCCTGTTTGCTTCTACAATAATGGTCGGTGAAAGAGTGAAATTGATGCCAGCAAGCTGTACCATATTGTCCTCCATGTTGATGACAAATTGCCTAGCTAATTCATGATGATACTTAACCCTCTCAATTATCTCACAAAACTCAAAACAAGATTCGTATCTGAACAAGTTGTGGCAAAAGGACAAGCAAGAAGTTCAGCAATGCTAATAGGCTCCTCTCTAATCATTTTCCCACCCTTGTGAGGTCATCTAGGATGTACATTAGTTTCTCTTGAACTGTCACTTTATGCTTCTTCTTCATAGCTTGATTCACTGTTTCTTGTCATGATGCTTAGTGTTGTCTTAAGAAGATGATATTATGAAGGTATGGTGAAAAATGGTAATGAAGGAGGATAATGGTGATGAGTATGAAGGGATTTTACTCTTGGGAAATGGACTTGGGGAATGAAGGGATTAGTTTTGGGAAACAAGGGTTTAGTGAGCGATTTAGGGTTTGGTGAGGGAATTAGTTGCTTTAGGGGAGTGGGATATAGTAAAATGGGATAAATGGAGTGTTTTAGGGTAATAAAAGAGTGAAAAGGCTTTAATAATGTTTTTTATGATGATGGAATGGAAATTGCACAATAGAATGGCAAGCAATGAAGAGAAGCTAGGGTTTCATTTTAAACATGCAAGACTCATGAAGAACACAAGTGTGAACTCAAATTCAGCGTTGGGATGATGTTAACTTACTTGTAGCATGCAAATGTAGCAATTTTGAGGGTTATGGCACGATTTGGAACAATTTAGGAAGATTTGGATTGATGCGTAGCGCACTTGGCCCAATGCGTAACGCCCTCCTCATGCACAGTGCCCATTCAAAATAACACTACAAGAAAGCCTCTGATGTGCAGCACACTACCTCTAATGCGCAACACCAGGCCAAGTTGCTTTGAGAAAAAGGGTTTTTTGTCTCCTTGGTTCCAAATCACGAATTTTGACTCTCCAATGGATTTTTTCTCAATGAAATGATAAATAGAACCCCTTTCACTTTAAATATGGATGACCTTTAATTTTCACTTATCTCAAACCCACTTTTCTAATGCCAAAGTCACTTTTGGTCTTGTGCTCTATTTTTTCCATTGAAATTGACTTTTCTTAATCATTTGGTAAACTGATGCATTGATGCTTGTGTTTTTATCTGCAGTGCCTAGATTTGGCAAGGTTAGCAAGGGCAGCAGGTTTGAACTTATTACATATAGAAAATATTGAAATTACATAAAATTTTTGTACATAGAAAATAAAAACTCTGTTTTACCTAGAAACAGAGGTTTGAGGTAAAAACCACTTATTGTGCATATCTTTAGTGAAATTTTGATCTGATGAACTTATTACACCTCCTCATGTGCCTGCTAACCGTTTATTGAGTTTTTTGCTGACCATGGTGACAAATCCTAGACCTAATGAGACCTAAAACCCTAAAAAAAAATTTGCAAATGTAATGACAAAAAATGACGGTAAATGACCTGAACATGTGAAAATAGTCCAAAAAGTAAATGACATGAGGGAAATTGACAATGAACCACTACCATCAATTGATCCATGACCTAATGGAATGCAGTTGATCGGATGGTGACACCTAAAATGCATGCACAAAGAGAAATTTGATCACTGATGGAGGGATGAAGATACCAACACTAACATTGGTTCCAGTGGGGATGGTATCTCCTCGAAGATGCCAAGAACTACAGATCTCTGGTAAAGCATACCAATGCCTCTTCCATTGGGCAAAATGGAGTCAATAACTTTAGCAATCTAAAACCAATATCTTGACTCAAAATTAACTCAATTACAAGACTGAAAACTGACTGAAAACTAACTCAAACAACTCACACTAAGTAACCAAAAATTGAAGTCATACCTTGATTTTTATAGCCTTCACTTCAGGCCCTAAACTGAATGAATGATGACAGTACAAACTTTGCAATGAAGGAAATAAAATGGTATGTACAATGACAAATTATGACAGTAGAAAAATTCTCAAAGATAATACCATTTCAGCAGTCGACCATTGACTGGACCTCCTGGACAATCTTCCCCGTTGATTTCTTTGAGAAGAAAAGCATTTTGACCTCGATATGCAATAATTCTATATGGTCATTTCCACAGATTCTCGAACTTTTCATGCTTACCTATGTCCTCGTTTCTAGCATCCTACTTTAGCACTATGTATTCAATCTAAAACTTATCTGCCTTTTCCTTCCAATCAGAGATTTTCTTGATTCTCTCTTGTAGCTTGAAGGTATTCTGAAAAGCCTCCTCTCTCATCTGCTGTAAATGGATCATCTGGCTTATTCTTCACTGAAAATGATCCTCCTTGCTGCCAACTTCCTGTAGAATTTTTACAATTGGGACTGTGAGAGATGTCAGGAACACCATGTCAATACCATATACTATTTTGAACAGAGACATGTCGATTGACTTCTTCTAACTTACTCTATCCACCCATAGTGCATTAACCAATTTATTATGCCATCTCTTTTTTTTTGTTTCCAATAGCGTTTTTATGATTCTGACCAATGATTTGTTCAAAGATTCAGCCAATCTGTTACCTTGCGGATAGTATGCAATAGAATTCCCCAAGGTAATTTGATATTTTCTACAAAAATCAATCATCTTTTTGGACTTGAAAGCTACTACGTTATTTGTAATCAGCTTTTTAGGAAAACCAAAACGTAACAAAATATTATTGTTAAGAAACTGAATTATTACTGCATCTTTGGCCTACCGAGTGGGGATCGCCTCAATCCATTTTGTAAAATAATCCATTGTTGTTAAGATCCACTTATGTTGAGCTGAAGATGTGGGATGAATCTCTACAATAAAATATAGGCCCCACTGCTGAAACAAAGCACTTCAACTGGGTTGAGAGGTAGAGGCTACAATTTTCTCCTTCCCTGAAAAATCTGGCATTCATGACAACTTGTAACAATTTTATGAACATCAGCAAAGAGGGTAGGCCAATAGTACCTTTCTCTCAAAATTTTATTAGTCATCGTCTTCCAAAATAGGTGACCTCCACAGTCTCCCTTGTGAAAATCATCCATGACCTATTTTGCTTCCTCCTCAACCAAACAATTGAGCAAAATACCTTTGGGATCTTTCCAATAAAGTGCATTATTCATAATACAAAATTTACCAGCCTTTAGTTTCAGGGTTCTACTTTTATTTTTAGCCATCCGCAGTGGTGGTGAAAGGTGTTGGAGCACATATACAATATCTAAATACAAAGGAGAATGGAGAAATATTTCAGATACCTGAACAAGTGAACTGTCTCCATCTTCTTCAAACATAGCAACCATCAGGTTTATGTCCAAGGCATGCAAATTAGAGTCCGCCATTAGTTTTCCTAGACCCTACCCCTTGATGATCTTTTTTGGTTTTATCTCCAAGTCATATTCTAACAAAGCTGCAATCCATTTGCCTCGCCTCCCTTCCAAATCTATTTGTACCAAAACATCTTTGACGACTGCATTAGGGACATAAGCAAGAATATGAGAGTGCAGAATATATACCCAGAAATCTTTGAAGGCTTTCACCAAGGCAAGCACTTGCTTCTCAATAATGTTATATTTTAAGGTTGCATCTCTTATTTTCCTACTGAAAAAGGCGATTGGCTTTTCAAGCTGGTCTCTTTTTTGCATTAGAACTGCTGCCATAGTATGCTCAGAAGCGAATGAAAATAATATGAAATCTTGGGAATAATTTAGGCTGATTAAAATTGAAGCTGAAGAAAGAGCCAACTTTACCAGGTTGAAAGACTTCATGGCTTCTTTGGTCCACTTTACCACACTACCTTTCTTCAACATATTTGTAATTTCCCTCAAGTGTTCAGCTAGATTTGGCACAAAATGACATAAGAAGTTCATCTTACCATTAAATGCTTGGGTCTCCTTTTTACTACGAGGAAAATCAATTTTCTGAATGGCTTCCACTGGAGCAGGATCAATGCAGATGCCCTCCTTAGATATTATGTGATCGAGAAGCTTCCTCTCATCCATGGAAAACAAGCTCTTTTTGGGATTAAGTGATATGCCATATTTTCTGCAACGCTGAAAAACAATTTTTAGATGGTAAAGATGCTCCTCATTTGAATTGGAAAAGATAGTCAAATCATCAAGATACACTACTAAAAATACATCTTTTTCATTTGCAAAGGCAATGTCCATAGCCCGTTGAAATGTTGCACCAACATTATTTAAAACAAATGGCATCTTGGCATAATGGAATGTTCCCCATGGAGTGGTGAATGTTGTTTTGTCCCTGTCATCCTCATGGACCAAAATTTGATTGTAGCAGGAATACCCATCGAGCAGTGACATACGAGATGCCCCAAATATGCTTTGGAGTATGTGGTCCATTTTTGGCAACGGATAATTATCTTTCAAAGACACCTTATTCAAATTTCTAAAATCAATGCACAATCTAATCTGACCGGTCTTCTTCTGCATGGGCACCAAATTGGAGATCCAATCTGAAAATCTTATTGGAATGATTATACCAGCCTTGTACAATCGATTCACCTCTTTCTCTATTGATGGTAGCAACTTTGGATTTATCCTTCTCAACTTCTGACGAAATGGCTTCTGGTTTGTCTTGATTGGAATGATGTGTTGAATTATACTTTTATTATACTCCTTCAAATCTGTATAGTCCCATGAAAATACATCAGTATATGAAGACAATAAACTAATGTATTTTTCCTTTACCTAAGGAGATAATGCCTTTGACAACTTCACCATCTTTGAGTTTTCTGTTGTTTCAATATTCACATCTTCAACTCCCTTTTTGGTCGGCACTAAGCTTGGCTCCCGGGCTACATCATCTTGGCCAAATAATTCCTCTAAAGGTATAAGTCCTTTAGGGATGACATTGTCCTTCAGCTGCAAAACTTTCATATGATTTACCTCTATGTTTGGTTCACCATCATCTTGCTCGCCATCTATAGAAGTATCTTTATATTTGCCTTCATTTTGCAAAAATTATTCAATCTCCTTTTCTTCCTGAAACGCTTGCCAATATCTTAGATTATCAGGGACAGTTGGGCGATGTTTCACATGAATTTCAAACTTATTGTTTGAATTCATCTTGATATTTAAGTTACTTGTAGTTGTAGCAAGGGAATCTGCAATAACATTTTCTACACAAGGGACACATATCAAAGTATAATCTGGAAACAACTTCAAAATATCTAAAACTACATTATGGTAAGCCCTCATTCAAGGATGTTTGGCTTGGTATTCACCCTTGACTTGATTGTTTACTAATGCGGAGTTTCCATACACTGAAATTCTCTCTGCATTCAACTTCTTGAGGATTTTCAAGCTTGCAATTAGTGCCTCATATTCGGCTTCATTATTGGAACAATCAAAAGCTAATTTATATGAACAAACTCTTACATTACTCGGGACTTTATTTGGTAGGAAAATAGGGTTTCGTATCCAAATACCAATTCCGGCATCATCCCTACCTACTGCTCCATCAAAGTCCATACTCCACAAACTAAATTCTTCCTCCAAGTGCTAGAATTATGCCTGCTCTTCTACCTTTGGTTGTTGTCCAACAATTTTCTATTGCTGGTGGAATGTTGACTATTCAATGGTACTTTCAAGCATTTGTCTCTCTTGATCAAGTATTACTCTGAAATTTTCTGTTATCTCTGGTATGTCTTCGACTTCTACTAATTGACTATTTACATCATTGAAACCACTATCAAAATAAAGAACAAAAGATTCTAAATCTGTATGTACATAATTAATTGGATGATTCAAAGGTTTCTCCTTGCTCATGATCATATACTTAATCTTTTTCTCCCTATATAATTTCTTGAACTAACCAAATATGGGAATAGTGGCATAGGAGAAATCTAACTGCAATGTCCCTTTGATTTTTGCACCCCACGACCTAGGTAAAGGCATACCAAATCTAGGGGGAATGTCGGCCACAACTACATCCGTAAAAACATTCTTTGCTGGAATATGATCTAAAGTCACAACCAAATCTTTAATGAGACCAATACATCTGACCCTACCAACATCAAAGGAATAAAGATCATGATACTTATGAGTGATGTCGAAACCCAATTTTTCCATAATTCCCTTTGGCATCAGGTTGTGAAGAACATAATCATGTGATATAAGGCTGATGTAAAAAGGGGCTACATCACTATCCTCAGATTGGCCTTCTAATGCCGAACCAAAGATAAGCTCGGGTTGGTCATCTTCCACATTAACCATATCATACAAGGGATCTATATTCAAAATCTTTGACACTTGACCTTTATAACTATTATTTTTCATTAATTCAGTCAAAAGTATTGACACTTTTCACTTAGAAATTTCATTCTCTAAGCTAAAGGATATAGTTTTCTCTACCTCTTTGACTGGAGAATCCTTCTTTTTAGTCTTCTCCTTTGATGCACTTGGCTGATTTGACTTTTCATTTGCTGATTGTACTTTGCTGGAAGTAGAATCTACAGGCTCCTTTCCCTTTTTCTGAACATTTGGAGAATCATTCTTTGGTGGTGTTGCTTCTTTCCACTTCTGAATTGGATTGATCAGTACATCTCTGCTCCTGAGTGAATACTGTCTTTGTTGCATTGTCAATGCATTCATGTATCCCCTTTGATATTCATTTCATTCCTCTTCTAGGATTGTTTCATTTGCCAATATAAAATCTTCATCTTTTTGTACAGCTGGGCTCTCTGTATACTCTTCATCTTTGTGATATAAATTAGAAAATTATTTGGTGTAAAAAAGTGATTCTCCTCTCCTATTGGAGTCTCATCATCCTTTGATTTAGTGCCATGGACATAGTTCTGTTGTAATGGTGTTTTGACCTATTGTTGAGCTGATGGATCTTGAGCTCTGTCATTGCTTAATTTTGAAACTGTGGTTGTTGTTGACCACAGAAATTTGAATTTTTGACCTGTGTCTCGAGCTTATTTCCAATGGTTAATCTATCAAACATCTTCTCAAGCTTACGAAGAAAATGATCTGAGGAAGAGGCTTCTTCCTTTATGGTAACCTTCTTCTCAGTCTTTGTCCTAGCTCTCTTAGCTAGCAGATTTGCCTCCACACTCACTACGATTTTTTGCATGTCGTCTAATGTAGTCAGGTCTATTTCTCTCAATTGACATGCCATGTCAGGATCAAAGCCATTGGGAAATTTTATCAAATCCATCCCTCTTTATGTTTTCATACTCATAAAGGATTTGGAGTGGATTTTTCTTTACCTCCCAACGATCCAAAAATTCTCTTCGAAGAACTACCAATGTATTGATAGTTCCAGTAGGCAATGCTCTGAACCACTTTCTCACTTCGCCTCCAAAAGTTTGTGGTAGAGTCGGTCTTTTCAGTCCTCCGTCAGAGATCAAAACTCTTTCTGCATTTCATTTTCAGGAGTCTCACTCCATTCACTCAGCTGCATTCCGCTAGGGGCATCCCATAATCTGACGGAGAAGGTAATGTTAGTCATTTCCCCTCATGCCTGGCACCTACTGGCTTAGGTCTTTTGTTAATGTTCACCAAAGTGCATGATAGACAATGTTCGATCCTTTAATGGACAAGAGTCATTTTCAGTCTTCAGTCATCAGGTCTAAGGATTAGTCAAGTTGGTCTTCAAACAGGTTCAATAAAGCCATGCAGGCCAGAGGGAGGCCCTTACAAATATGTGATTCAAATATTTTCATCGTCATGTTGACAGAATATGACTATTCTTCAAAACTCTGTTTTGAAGAAAAGTGAAATAGTGTGTCATTTGTGATAATTTTCAAAAAAAAAAGTCTCCAGTTGATCTCTTCAGGCATAGTCATGGTTTCCTTGGCAAAATTCCATGTCAACAACCCCTGCAAAAAGTGCCAAAAATTTCATATTTTAGCTAAAAATTCAAAGGGAAAAGTGAAATACAGAGTTGCTTTAAATCAGGGAAAAAGTGCCAAAACAAGACATTAGCAAAGTGGGTTTTGAAGAAGCAAAATTTAAACCCATGACTCCAAATGCCTTTATATAGAAGTCTCCACAAGTAACAAATTCATTGTGCTCACCAAGGTTATAGAGAAAACATAGCAAAGTGTTTGAGAGTGCAAGCACGCATTTGGAGTAAGTTTGGAGTCGTTTTCCAGAGCGCAGCGCACACACAGAGGGGCGTGGTGCATATAGAGAGCATGGCACACAGAGCGTTACCCCGCAGTGGTGTACATACACGGGCATGACACATATACAGAGCGCGGAGCACTGGGTTTGTTGTGCGGCACACACCCACAAAGGCCCGAAATTGTGCCAAACTTGCAATCAATCACTTTGAGACCCTTCAAATTGACAGGTAGGGTCTACATCTTGCTTGCTCATCATATTTTTTTGAATGTAATGGTGGTGTATGGCCATTGATAGTTGCAACAAAAAATGCCTAAACCCGACCACTTGAAATCATCAAACCATTGTTGCTAGGGTTACAAACTTGTTGTGTTGATGCCAAGGCTCCTCTTTCACCTCTCATTTTTCCCCTTCTTTCCATTGTTCCCTTCCCCCCTATCCAATTTTTCCCTATTTCCCCTACCCTAAAATAGTACTAAAACCCCATTCCCTATCCCCTCCACTCATTTGTTAATGTAAACCCCAAAAACCCTACCCTATAAAATCCCCAAAACCTCCTACATGTCCCTAAACAAAATTTCTCCCCATAACCCTTAATCCCATCATATTATTCCCCTTCCTAACACTCCCTTTTTGCATTGTTCCCCTTCATGGCAGAGATCACAACAACACATAGTTTCACTACCATCATCAAAGGGTAGTCAACCACAGTACACATACAGCAGTCATGGCATTAGAGCATTCATCAGAGTATGAGATGGAAACCTAGAGTGATTCATCCTCGGAAGAACAGGCTCCCCGGAGATATCACAAAAGTGGAAAACATGTTAGGGATGAGCCAACCACCCTCACTGAATTTCAGGCTTGCCCCCTTGCTATGTCATGTTTCCAGCCTCTATCATGTTTTGAGTTTTTTCAAAGGGTGGCTAATGTTCAAGTTCATCATGAGTTGGCCTGTCTTTTTGTGCTTCACCTACATGGAGGTCACTCTATCTTGGTCGGGGTCACCTTCACACTAACACCTGAAACTGTCTCATTAGCAACCGGCATACCGAATGTTGGAGAACCATGGCACAAGAAACAGAAGGTGGATTGGCAACACTATGAGCCTTACATTAAGGCTGGTTTCTTGAGGCAACTCCAAAGAGTATTTCCATTCAGATAATTGAAAGATGAATATGCTCCACTCATGAAATTGATCATGAAATATTTCAACTGTGAGGGGAGGTTCTCTCGTTTATATGCCTACCACATCAGGTTGCTCATGCACTTTACCAGGGTATGGATGATGAATATCCCATATTTCATTTGCAGGAACATAGAGAGTTGAACACCTTCATGCAGCACAAGACCCCTCAGTAGCAACTTAACTGTGCTTATCACTTCGCTCTTATCAATATTTTGGTGGATCATCAGCTAAGATTACAGGGCATTACTTGGGATGACTTCATCTCCCGTGAACTCTTTAGCACTTCACAGGTATTATCAGAGGTTGAACATGAGACAGGTGGTCCTTCTCATTAGTATGAGCACCATGAGACCACTGCTATGCTAGTATTCATCACCTATCAGAGAGGTAGTAGACATTTGTTTGCAGCAGCAAAGCGAGTGTTATCTCCACCCGGGGTGGAAGGGGCCTTGCTTCCGACATCAGCAAAAAAGGTACAGGACAAGGGCAAGAGACCCATGCATGACGAGGGGCCATCAAGTGAACAAGAGGCCGACTTCATCCTCATTCATGATGATGATGCAGATGTGGAGAGTGCCAAACTTAGGAGGACCATCCAGGAGCAAAAAATAGAGATACAAGATTTGTCACTCAATTTGGAGAGGGCTAAGTGGATTATCAGGTATTTGAGGGGAGTAACAAATAGCTTGAGGACCAGCATGAGATCATGGAGCTACAAAACATCCATGAGAATCGCCAAGCTGCCCAGCATAGGAGGATTGAGCTCACTCCATTAGAGCAAGAGATTAACAATGACCGTCAGTCTTGGCTCGAGCGTATCAACATCCACCTTGAGAGACAGATCGAGAAGGCTCACAAGGAAAAAACCATGTTGAGGCAGATGGTTTATCACTACAGGGAATGGAACATAAGTTCAAAGGCTCGGATAAGGAGTTTGAAGGCAAAATTGAGCAAAGCGACAAAAAGGCAAAAGAGGCAAAAAGAGCAATATCAGCTTCGAATATTGGATGAAGCCTATGTGGTCCAGCATAGCACCTCATACAAGATCTCCGTCCCAAATTTCAAAAAATTTGGGGCAATTTCTGTCACATGACAAAATATTGGGCACAACACAAGGTTTTTCTCCTTGTGCGTCGTACCACTGGTGCAGCGCTTAGGATTGGGAGCTCTAAATCACAAATGGTTTGCACTTTTCAATTTAGCATGAAAAAACATGACTTTTGGTGCATGGACAAGAAGTTTGGGCAAGTTTTGAGTCCCCAGGAGGTCAAAAACACTCAAAAAATGACCTCTCTACCCCTATTTTGACACACAGGATCTTGGGAGAAGGAAGTTTTGGAGGGGAAAATGAGCACCAAATTCAGAAATTCCACTTGGGTTGGAAAGTAGATAGGCAGGGATTTCCAACAAGCACACTTGGGAACAATTTGGACTCCAGAAGGTACCTCAAAATAGCCTCCAAAGTGACGCGACGTTTATAGATTTGGGCGCGACGCATATAGACAAAAAGGCCAAAATCACTTCCGCTTCGCGACATTTCGATTCGTGACTTTCCCCAAGTGGGCCCACTTGTTTACACTACACTTTTTTCGACAGCTAAGCAAAAATTTAAAGAATATTTTCACTAAAGGTTGGCTTCTATCCTAGTGGCAAAGGAAGGCGAGCAATCACCCAAGCCATTTGTCATTTTTGTAACGCTGCACCTATAACTAATGGTTGGCTTTCCATTTCCATTTTGTAATGACTTGAAAAACTCCCCAACTCTTGGTTGTTCTATTTCCCCATGGCATAGTCTATTTATTGTATGCAAACCATTTGCAAAGGGTTGGTTGTAATTTCTGGGAGACTGTGGAAGAGAAACTTAGGTCTTCATTGTATATTTTGATAGAGAATTAATGAAAGGCAGCGGCTCTGGTTCATGAGATTCATGTGGTTGTATTTCGTTATGTTTCACAGTTCATTCATATTCATTTCCAATGAAATTTTTTAAGATAAGGTAGAATTCATGTTTATTGCTCTGCCTGTGGGAAAGTTCCACATTATGTGTTTCTTCTTCTGCTGAAAAGGATTCATGTGTTTATGCCCTTTTCACCCTCCTAAACAAATTTTCCATTCTGCGTTATTTCAAACTAAATTGCTAGACTTTCCGCCTGTCTTGCCTCACGAAATAATATGTGCCTTTGTGTTAAATTCTCTACTCATTGCTGCTCGTTGGTCCCATACATCCCAGAAACTCAGTCATTCATAAAAAAAAAAAAATTGCTTCTTGTATCCATATTTATTTACTAGCCTAAAATCAATATTTCACTACAAGTCATCTCAGACCATATCGTTTATTTATTCACTGAGCGTGACACGGAGAGAGCCCTCTCCTGTTCTGGTAGGGCTAGCTACCAGACTGAGTGTGGTTTGTGGTTACCCTGAATTTTGCCTTCCTTTAGCCTAAGGAAGATTTAGGTGCTAACATAGTGGCGACTCCACTGGGGACTAAATTACTCCCCTTACTTCTTGATAATTCTAAGCTTTCGGATGATAAGTTTAGGATTTGATAGGCTGAGTGAGTTGGTTGTGTCCTTTGATTTTTCTTAATAGAATGTTGGCTTCGAGAAGATATACCAGAGCTAATCCAGATCCAGATCCTCTGCACATCTACGAAAATCCCAATTTGATTCCAAGAATTCGTTGTCAAGAGAGCTCTATATCCCCCGTGTTCAAATCCCATTCATGCCCCGACATTTTCGAGTATCTTGAAGAACTATATTTTGATGAGCAATTCGAAATATCATTGTTCGAGACCAAATCCGAAAGGGTGGTTGACTCTACTATCCCCAATCCGTAGTTTCTTATAGACTTGGAATTGGAAATGGCTAACCATTCAATTGATAATTACATTGTAGCACAGCTTCAAACTCCAATTTCTAGCCCCCTACAAACTGTGCACACTCATCCAACACCTCCAAGGCCAAACCCACCAAGAGTTATGGCTGCTTGTTTTGCACCTCTTGTCCTTCCTCAAATTTTAGATGATATGCCCGCAGATTATCAAAGCAAAATCCCATTTTTTGATGGCACTCCTAACAGCATTACTACTCAGCAACATGTGGACAGAATGGTAGATTTCTATGAACTTCACAAGATCGATGCAGAGAATGTGGCAATGAGACTCTTTGTACAGACATTTGAAGATGAAGTGAGGAAATGGTTCAAAGGTTTGCCGGTTGCACGTATCACTACCTTGGCCGACCTACAAAGACAATTTTTAAACCGCTAGGAAGTGAAAAAGAATTCTCTTCAAATTTTGGCTGAATATGAGCAAATCAAATGAAACGCTGGTGAGTCGATTCAAGACGACTGCATTAGATTCAATTATGTTTATAATGAAATTCTCGATCATCTAAGGCCACCTATGGGGCTAGCCATGGTGAAGTTCCTGGATGGTTTTGATGCTGACATGGCTTATCAATTAAGAGAGAGACAACTGACCACAATGGAAGACATGCAGAAGACCGTGGTCAGCGTTGAAGCAAATCTGCTGACCAAGAGGGCTAGACCAAAGGCAGAGAAGAAGGTCACCGTAAAAGAAGAATCTTCCTCGGTAGATCAATTACTCCAGAAGGTAGAGTAGATGATTGTAGGGGACAAACTTGACAAACTTGAGCCACAAGTTAGACTCCTAACTTCCGTGGCCAGCAACAGCCACAATATAGAATAAGGCAGAGAGATCAGCGAGCCGAAGAGAAAACAGCATAGTAGCTAGTACAACCACCTTTGCAGCAAAATTTTGTGCACAAACTGGAGTCAGATGAGGATGAGAATATAATAGGTGAAGAAAACCACCTCTTTACTGTTGATGATTTGCCTATTTATATTATTGAGGATGAGGAGTATGCAGAAAGCTCAGCTGTACACAAAGATGCATATTTCATTCTAGCAAATGACACCATTTTGGAGGAAGAATTAGATGAGTACCAAAGAGGCTATATGAATGCTCTGTCCGCCCAGCAACAACGATATTCACTGAGAAACAGAGATGTGCCGGCTAAACCAATTCAGAAGAGGAAGGATGTTGAGGCATCAAAGAATGATTCATCAGTTACACAAAGGAAAAGAAAGGAGGCGGTTGGTCCAGAAAGCAGCAAATCGCCATCAGCAGAACAATCAAATCAGCCAATTGCACCGAAAGAAAAGGAAAGGAAAGAAATCTCAGTCAAAGAGGTAGAAAAGATTCTCACTTTTAATTTAGAGAATGAAATTTCTAAATTGAAAGTATCCATTCCCTTGACTGAAATAATGAGGAACAGTAGTTATAGAGGGAAAGTATCTAAAATTTTGAATTTGGACCCAATGTCTGACATGGTGAATGTCGAAGATGATCAACCCAAAATGATTTTTGGGCCAGCATCTAATGGTGATTCTCCTGATAGTGATGTGCCACATTTTTATATCAGTTTAAGAGTGCATGATTTTGTGTTACATAATACCATGTTTGATTCTGGAGCTTCTCACAATCTCATGCCCAAGGCTATCATGGATAAGCTGGGTCTGGACATCACCCGGCAATACCATGATCTCTATTCGTTTGATTCCAGTGGAGTAAGATGTATCGGGCTCATCAAAGACTTGGTTGTGAGTCTGGATCAACTCACAATGAAGAATGTTTTGATGGATGTTGTTTTAGGAGATATTCCTCCCAGGTTTGGCATGCTTCTTTCTAGGTCTTGGGTAGCAAAATTGAAAGGGACACTACAACAAGATTTCTCCTATGCAACGATTCCGGTGTTTGGCAAAATGAGGAAATTGTATCGGGAACAAAAAATGAAATACATGATTACAAGCAAGGAGAAACCAATAAATCATCCGATTAATTATGTACATACAGATTTAGAGTCTTTTGTTTTGTATTCTGATAGTTTCAATGATATTGATAGTCAGTTAGTAGAAGCAGATGATATTCTAGAAATAACAAAAATTTCAGAGGAGTTTTAAAGAGAGAAGGACAAGAACAGCAAAACATCGTTGTGCAATCAGCTGAAAGTAATGGACAACAAGCAAACAAAGCACAGCAAACATATTTTCAACACTTGCAAGAGGAGGAAGAAGGTTTGTGGACCATGGATTTCGATGGAGCAGTGGGAAATGATGGCACTAGAATTGGGATTTGGGTACGCAATCCTTTCTCCGCCCCGAACAAAGTGCCTAGTAACGTGCGGGTATGCTCTTACAAGTTAGCTTTTTATTGTTCAAATAATGAAGCTGAGTATGAAGCTCTGATTGCTGGCCTAAAAATTCTAAGAAAGTTGAATGCTAAGAGGATTGCAGTATATGGTGACTCCGAATTAGTGATTAAGCAAGTCAGAGATGAATATCAAGCAAAGCAGCCTCGAATGCGGGCTTATCGGAATGCAGTCCTAGACATCCTAAAATTATTTTCAGAATATACCTTGATATGTGTGCCTCGTATACAAAATAACATTGATGATGCTCTTGCTAAGGCAGCAAGCAATTTGAAGATCTCAATGAACTCTAGCAATAAATTCGAAATCCATGTCATGCATTGTCCGACAGTCCCGGACAATCAGAGATATTGGCAAGTTTTCCAAGATGATGAGGAGATTGATGATTTTCTGCAAAACAAAGGTAAGTTCAAAGAAACCTCAATTGATGTAGAAAATGACAATGGTAAAGGTAATGGTACAGATGATGTGCAGATCAATCAAATGGACGTGTTGCAGCTAAAGAATAACGTTATTCCTAAAGGCTTGATACCTTTAGAAGAACTCTTCGATCAGAATAGCTACTAATCCTAAAATGGTAAAATTGTCTAAAGCATTGCCACAAAGGATCAAGGACAAATATATCAGCTTTCTATCTTCATTTGCAGATGTGTTTGCTTGGGACTATTCTAACTTAAAGACATAGGATACCAATATAATTCAGCACACTATACCCATTAAGCCCAATCAGAAACCATTCAGACAGAAGTTGAGAAGGCTAAATCCAAAGCTGCTGCCATCAATTGAAAAGGACATAAACAAGTTGTACAAATCAGGGATCATTGTTCCCATCATATTTTCAGATTGGATCTCTAATTTGGTGTGCGTACGAAAGAAGACAGGTGAGATTCACTTGTCCATTGATTTTAGAAATCTCAATAAAGTTTCGTTGGAAGATAACTATCCACTTCCCAAAATGGACCATATACTTCAGCGAGTAGTGGGAGCATCTCGTACGTCACTACTTGATGGTTATTCCGGATATAACAAAGTTTCTATCCATGAAGATGACCGAGACAAGACAACGTTCACCACTCCATGGGGAACCTTTCATTACGCTAAAATGCCTTTCAATTTGAAGAACGCAGGTGCCACATCTTAGCGTGCAATGGACTTGGCTTTCGCAAATGAGAAGGATGTATTTTTGGTTGTGTACCTGGATGATTTGACGGTGTTTTCCAAATCTGATGAAGAACACATGTACCATCTAAAAATTGTCTTTCAAAAGTGCATAAAATATGGCCTATCACTGAATCCAAAAAAGAGATTTCTTGCCATGGAGGAAGGAAAACTACTCGGGCACAATATCTCAAAAGATGGCATTCGTATTGACCCAGCACATGTACAAGCAATTCAGAAAATTGATCTACCCCGGAATAAGAAAGAGATTTAATCTTTCAATGGTAAAATGAATTTCCTACGCTGCTTTGTACCTAATCTTGTTGAACACCTAAGAGAGATTACAAACATGCTTAAGAAGTAAAGCCAAGTGAAATGGACGGAGGAGGCTGTAAAATCTTTCAATTTAGTCAAATTGGCTCTTTCCTCAGCTCCAGTCCTAGTGAGCCCAGAATACACTCAGGATTTCATATTGTTTTCATTTGCTTCAGAGCATACTATGGCAATTGTGTTATTGCAGAAAAGAGATGATCATGAAAGACCCATTGCATTCTTCAGTAGAGTTATAAGAGTGCAGCCTTAAAATACAACATCATTGAGAAGCAAGCCCTTGCACTTGTGAAAGCATTGAAATATTTTCGGGTATATGTTCTACATTCTTATATTTTGGCCTATGTTCCTAACGCTGTTGTCAAAGATGTTTTAGTGCAAACCGATCCGGAAGGAAAATGAGGCAAGTGGATTGCAACTTTGTTGGAATATGATGTAGAAATAAAGCCCATAAAGCTTGTTAAAGGATAGGGATTGGAAAAGTTAATGGCCGAATCAAACTTGCACGCCTTGGACATAAATCTAATCGCTGCTATGTCCGATGAGAATGAGGAAGGATCGTCAATTCAGGTATATGAAGTGTTTGTTGAAGGTCATGAAGGATTGCCACGAGGGAGATTGTGGTGGTCACCTTTTTTGGAAATCAACAGCGAATAAAGTCCTAAGAGCGGGATACTATGAGCCGACATTGTTTGCTGATGTATATAAGATGGTCAAGAGCTATCATACATGTCAGATTTTCGAAGGAAGGCAGAAGTTACAACCTTTACCACTTAAGCCTATTGAGGTGAGTGCTCCTTTCCAGCAATGGGGGTTGGATTTCATTGGTGAAATTCATCCCGCTTCTTCCGGTTAGCATAGATGGATCCTCACAGCGACAGATTATTTCACAAAATGGATCGAGGCAATTCCCACCAAACAAGCTACAGATGCGGTAATTATTTCATTACTTGAAAATAACATCTTGTCTCACTTTGGTTCCACGAATAAGTTAATCACTGATAACGCAGCAGTTTTCAAATAAAAAACGATGGTAGAGTTTTGTCATAAATATCACATCATTTTGGGTCACTCAACTGCCTATCATCCACAAAGCAATGGATTGGTGGAGTCTTCTAATAAGTCATTGGTCAACATCATCAAGAAGCTACTCGAAATAAACAAGAAAAGTTGGCATAAGAGGTTGGTCAATGCACTTTGGGAAGATTGGGTTAGTCAGAAGAAATGCATTGCTACGTCACCTTTTGAGCTTGTTTATGGAGTTGATACAGTGTTTCCTACCTCTCTCACAGCCCAAGTAGTCAAACTTCTTTAGGAGGCCGGAAGTGAAGATGATCTTATGCAAAGAAGGTTGAATCAAATCGTCCACTTGCAGCAAACCAGAGAAGAAGTCTTCCAGAACACATCCAAGTTGCAGGAGAAGATTAAGAAAATTTATGACAGAAAAGCAAAGGCGGAAAAATTTTAGTTGGATGATGTGGTGGTGAAGTGGGATGCAAGGAATGAGGAGAAGGGTAAGCACAGTAAGTTCGAGAATCTTTGGAAAGGTCCTTTCAAGATTGCAGCATATCGAGGTCAGAATGCTTTTCTTCTGAAGGAACTGAACAGGGAAGATTGTCCAGGAGGGCCGATCAATGGTCAGCTGCTCAAGCGGTACCATTTCTGAGTTATTGATGCTGCTTCCACTGTCACTATAAATACCATTCTATTTCAGTTTGGTTAGAGTTTGTCAATTTAGTCTTCAAGTCATTTCAATATCAAATTTGAGTCAGTTTTTTGGTCATTTTAGTTTCATAAATGAGTCAGAGTCTTGTGTTGTTTATAGACATAATGAATCCATAGCCTAATGGATGAAAGGCACTATCTAGCTCTTCCAGAGATCTGATGTTCTTGGCACCTCCAAGGAGCTACCATCCCCCATTGGAGCCAATGTTAGAGTCGGTCTTGTCAATCCTCCGTCAGAGATCAAAACACTTTCTACATTTCATTTTTGGGAGTCTCAATCCATTCAATCAACTACATTCTGCTAGGGGCATGACATAATCTAACGGAGAAGGTCATGTTAGTCATTTCCCGTCATTTCTGGCACCTGCTGGCTTAGGTCTTTTGTCAATGTTCACCAAAGTCCATGACAGTCAATGTTCGATCCTTTAATGGAAAAGAGTCATTTTCAGTCATCAGGTCTAAGGATTAGTCAATTTGGTCTTCAACAAGGTTCAATAAAGCCATGCAGGCCAGAGGGAGGCCCTTACAAAGTTGTGATTCAAAGATTTTCATCGTCATGTTGACAGATTACGACAGAGTTTTGAAGAAAAGTCAAAGAGTGTGTCATTTGTGATCATTTTCAAAAATAAAAGTCTCCAGTTGATCTCTTCAAGTGCAGTCATGGTTTCCTTGGCCAAATGCCAAGTCAACAACCCCTGCAAAAAGTGCCAAAAATTTCATCATTTTACCTAAAAATTCAAAGGGAAAAGTGAAATACAAAGTTGCTTTAAATCAGGGAAAAAGTGCCAAAACAAGACATTAGCAAAGTGGGTTTTGAGGAAGAAAAAATTAAACCCATGACTCCAAATGCCTTTATCTAGAAGTCTCCACAAGAAACAAAGTCATTGTGCACACCAAGGTTATATAGAAAACATAGCAAAGTGTTTGAGAGTGCAAGCACACGTTTGGAGTAAGTTTGGAGTTGTTTTCCAAAGCGCAGTGCACAAAGCGCGACCCCGCAGTGGTGGAAATACAAGGGCGCGACGCATATACAGGGCGTAGTGCACTGGCTTTGTTGCATGGCGCACACCCACAAAGGCTTGAAATTGTGCCAAACTTGCAATCAATCACTTTGAAGCCCTTCAAATTTATAGGTAGGGTCTACATATTGCTTGCTCATCATATTTTTGTGAATGTAATGGTGGTGTATGGCCATTGATAGTTGCAAAAAAAAATTCCTAAACCCTACCACTTGAAATCATCAAACCATTGTTGCTAGGGTTATAAACTTGTGGTGTTGATGCCAAGGCTCCTCTTTCACCTCTCATTTTTCCCCTTCTTTCCATTGTTCCCTTCCCCCCTATCCCATTTTTTCCTATTTTCCCTACCCTAAAACAGTACTAAACCCCTATTCCCTATCTCCTCCACTCATTTGTCAGTGTAAACCCCAAAAACCCTACCCTCTAAAATCTCCAAAACCTCCTACATGTCCCTAAACAAAATTTCTCCCCATAACCCCTAATCCCATCATATTATTCCCCTTCCTAACACTCCATTTTTTCATTGTTCCCCTTCGTGGCAGAGATCACAACAACACATAGTTTCACTACCATCATCAAAGGGCAATCCAAGCACAGTACACATACGGCAGTCATGGCATTAGAGCATTCATCGAAGTATGAGATGGAAACCCAGAGTGATTCATCCTCGGAAGAACAGGCTCCCTGGAGACATCACAAAAGTGGCAAACATGTTAGGGATGAGCCAACCACCCTCACTGAATTGTAGGGCTGCCCCCTTGCTATGCCATGTTTCCAGCATCTATCATGTTTTGATTTTTGTCAAAGGGTGGCTAATGTTGGAGTTCATCATGAGTTGGCCCATCTTTTTGTGCTTCACCTACATGGAGGTCACTCTATCTTGGCCGGGGTCACCTTCACGCTGACACCTGAAACTGCCTCATTAGCAACCGGCATACCGAATGTTGGAGAACCATGGCACAAGAAACAGAAGGTAGATCAGTAGCACTATCAGCCTTACATTAAGGCTAGTTTCTTGAGGCAGCTCCAAAGAGTCTTTCCATTCAGATATTTGAAAGATGAATATGCTCCACTCATGAAATTGATCATGAAATATTTCAGCTGTGAAGGGAGGTTCTCTCGTTATATGCCTATCACATCAAGTTGCTCATGCACTTTACCAGGGTACGGATGATGAACATCCCATATTTCATTTGCAGGAACATAGAGAGGATGAACATCTTCATGCAGCACAAGACCCCTCAGCAGCAACTTAACAGTGTTTATCACTTCGCTCTTATTAAGATTTTGGTGGATCATTATTTGGGATTGCAGGGCATTAATTGGGATGACATCATCTCTCGTGACCTCTTCAGCACTTCACAGGTATTATCAGAGGTTGAACATGAGATAAGTGGCCCTTCTCATCAATGTTAGCACCATGAGACCACTGCTATGCTAGTATTCACCACCTATCAGAGAGGCAGTAGCCATTTGTTTGCAGCAGCAAAGTGAGTGTTATCTCCACCCGGGGTGGAAGGGGCCTCGCTTCCGACATCGGCAACATAGGTACAGGACAATGGAAAGAGGCCCATGCATGATGAGGGGCCATCAGGTGAACAAGAGGCCAACTTCATCCTCACTCATGATGATGATGTAGATGTGGAGAGTGTCAAACTTAGGAGGACCATCCAGGAGCAGAAAACGGAGATCCAAGACTTGTCACTCAATTTGGAGAGGGCTAAGCGGATTATCAGGTATTTGGAGAAGAGGAACAAATAGCTTGAGGACCAGCATGAGTTCATGGAGCTGCAAAACATCTGTGAGAATCGTGAAGCTGCCCAACATAGGAGGATTGAGCTCACTCCATTAGAGCAAGAGATTAACAATGACCGTCAGTCTTGGCTCGAGCGTATCAACATCCACCTTGAGAGACTGCTAGAGAAGGCCAACAAGGAAAAAACCATGTTGAGGTGGATGGTTTATCACTACAGGGCACGGAACATAAGTTCAAAGGCTCGGATAAGGAGTTTCAAGGTGAAATTGAGCAAAGCGACAAAAAGGCAAAAGAGACAAAAAGAGAAAGATCAGCTTTGAATCTTGGTTGAAGCCTCTGTGGCCCAACATTGCACCTCATAGAGGATCTCCAACCCAAATTTCAAAAAAATTGGGGCAATTTCAGTCACATGACAAATTTTTGGGCACAACACAGGGTTTTTCTCCCTGTGCACCGCACCACTAGCGCGGTGCTTAGGATTGGGAGCTCCAAATCACAAAGGGTTTGCATTTTTGGATTCAGCATGAAAAAGCATGACTGTTGGTGCATGGACAAGAAGTTTGGGCAAGTTTTGAGTCCCCAGGAGGTCAAAAATACTCGAAAAAGACCTCTCTGCCCCTATTTTGACACATAGGAAGCATTCTTGGGAGAATGAAGTTTTGGAGGGGAAAATGAGCTCCAAATTCAGAAATTCCACTTGGGTTGGAAATTAGACAGGCACGGCTTTCCAACAAGCACACTTGGCCATAATTTGGACTCTAGCAGGTACCTCACAATTGCCTCCAAAGTGGCGCAGCGCATATAGATTTCTGCACGGCGCACATAGACAAAAAGGCCAGAATCACTTCCACTTCGCGACATTTCAATTCGCGACTTTCTCCAAGTGGGACCACTCATTTACACTACACTTTTTTCGGCAGCTAAGGCAAAGTTTAAAGAATATTTTCTCTAAAGGTTGGCTTCTATCCTAGTGGCAAAGGAAGGCGAGCACTCACCCAAGCCATTTGTCATTTTTGTAATGCTGCACCTATAACTAATGTTTGGCTTTCCATTTCCATTTTGTGATGATTTGAAAAACTCCCCAACTCTTGGTCATTCTATTTCCCCGTGGCATAGTCTATTTATTGTATGCAAACCATTTGCAAAGGGTTGGTTGTAATTTCTGGGAGACTATGGGAGAGAAACTCAGTTCTTCATTGTATATTTTGACATAGATATAATGAAAGGCAGCGGCTCTGGTTCATGAGATTCATGTGGTTGTGAGTGTAGCAAATGTGTTTTCTTTATGTTTCATATGTATTTCATTATGTTTCACATTTCATTCATATTCATTTCCAGTGAAATTTTCTAAGTAAGATAAGGTAGAATTCATGTTTATTACTCTGCCTGTGGGAAAGTTTCACATTATGTGTTTCTTCTTCTGTTGAAAAGGATTCATGTGTTTATGCCCTTTTCACCATCCTAAACAAATTTTCCATTCCGCGTTATTTCAAACTAAATTGCTAGACTTTCCACCTGTCTTGCCTCACAAAATAATTTGTGCCTTTGTGATAAATTCTCTGCTCATTGCTGCTCATTGGTCCCATACATCCCAGAAACTCAGTCATTCATAAAAAAAAAATTGCTTCTCGTATCCATATTTATTTACTAACCTAAAATCAATATTTCACTACAAGTCATCTCAGACCATATTGTTTATTTATTCACTGAGCGTGACATGGAGAGAGCCCTCTCCTGTTCTATTAGGGCTAGCTACCAGACTGAGCGTGGTTTGTGGTTACCCTGAATTTTTCCTTCCTTCAGCCTATGGCAGATTTAGGTGCTAACATAGTGGCGACTCCACTAGGGACTAAATTACTCCCCTTACTTCTTGATAATTCTAAGCTTTCGGATGATAAGTTTAGGATTTGATAGGCTGAGTGAGTTGGTTGTGTCCTTTGATTTTTCATAATAGCACGCTGGCTTCTAGAAGATATACCAGAGCTAATCCAGATCCAGATCCTCCGCACATCTACAAAAATCCCAATTTGATTCCAAGAATTCATCATCAAGAGAGCTCTATATCCCCCGTGTTCAAATCCCATTCATGCCCCAACATTTTCGAGTATCTTGAAGAACTATATTTTGATGAGAAACTCAAAATATCATTGTTCGAGACCAAATCCGAAAGGGCGGTTGACTCTACTGTCCCCAATCCATAGTTTCTTGTAGACTTGGAAACAGAAAGCGCTAATTGTTCAATTGATAATTATATTGTAGCACAACTTCAAACTCCAATTGCTAGCCCCCCTACAAACTGCGCACACTCCTCCAACACCTCCAAGGCCAAACCCACCAAGAGTGATGGCTACTCATTTTGCACCTCTTGTGCTGCCTCAAATTTTAGATGATATGCCCGTAGATTATCAAAGCAAAATCCCATTTTTTGATGGCACCCCTAATAGCATTACTGCTCAGCAACATGTGGATAGAATGGCAAATTTCTATGAACTTCACGAGATCGCATAGAATGTGGCAATGAGACTCTTTGTACAGACATTTGCAGGTGAAGTGAGGAAATGGTTCAGAGGTTTGCCAGCTGCATGTATCACTACCTTCGCCGACCTACAAAGACAATTTTTAAACCGCTGGGAAGTCAAAAGGAATCCTCTTCAAATTCTGGTTGAATATGAGAAAATCAAACAAAACTTTGGTGAGTCGGTTCAAGACTACTGCATTAGATTCAATTTTGTTTATAATGAAATTCTCGATCATCTAAGGCCACCTATGGGGATAGCCATGGTGATCTTCCTTGATGTTTTTGATGTTGACATGGCTTATCAATTAAGAGAGAGAGAACCGGCCACAATGGAAGACATGTAGAAGATCGCGGTCAGCGTTGAAGCAAATCAAATAACCAAGAGGGCTAGAGAAAAGGCAAAGAAGAAGGCTACCATAGATCAATTACTCCAGAAGGTAGAGCAGATGCTTGAAAGGGTGAAACTTGACAAACCTGAGCCACAAGTTAGAAATCCTAACTTCCGTGGTCAGCAATAGCCACAATATAGAATAAGGCAGAGAGATCAGCGAGCACAAGATCAGACAGCACAGTAGCCAGTACAGCCACCTTTGCAGTAAAATTTTGTGCACGAACCAAAGTCAGATGAGTACGGGAATATAATAGGTGAAGAAACCCACCTCTTTACTCCTGATGATTTGCCTATTTATATTACTGAGGATGAGGAGTATACAGAAAGCTCGGCTGTACACAAAGATGAAGATTTCATTCTAGCAAATGACGCCATTTTGGAGGAAGAATCAAATGAGTATCAAAGAGGCTATATGAATGCTCTATCCACCCAGCAGCAGTGATATTCACTAAGAAACAGAGATGTGTCGGCCAAACCAATTCAGAAGAGGAAGGATGCTGAGGCATCAAAGAATGATTCATCAGTTACACAAAGGAAAGGAAAGCAGGCGGTTGGTCCGGAAAGCAGCAAATCACCATCAGTAGAACAATCAAATCAGCCAATTGCACTGAAAGAAAAGGAAAGGAAAGAAATCCCAGTCAAAGAGGTAGAGAAGATTCCTGCTTTTAATTTAGAGAATGCAATTTCTAAATTGAAAGCATCCATTCCCTTGACTGAAATAATGAGGAACATTAGTTATAGAGGGCAAGTATCTAAAATTTTGAATTTGGACCCAATGTCCGACATGGTGAATGTCGAAGATGATCAACCCGAAATGATTTTTGGGTTAGCATCGAATGGTGATTCTCCTGATAGTGATTTGTCACCTTTTTATATCAGTTTAAGATTGCATGATTTTGTGTTACATAATGCCATGTTCGATTCCGGAGCTTCTCACAATCTCATGCCCAAGGCTATCATGGATAAGCTGGGTCTGGACATCACCCGGCAATACCATTATCTCTATTCGTTTGATTCCAGCAGAGTAAGATGTATCGGGCTCATCAAAGACTTGGTTGTGAGTCTGGATCAACGCCCAATCAAGAATGTTTTGATGGATGTTGTTGTAGCAAATATTCCTCCCAGGTTTGGCATGCTTCTTTCCAGGTCTTGGGTAGCAAAATTGAAATGGACACTACAACTTGTTTTCTCCTATGCAATGATTCCAGTGTTTGGCCAAATGAGGAAATTGTATCGGGAACAAAAAATAAAATACATGATTACAAGCAAGGAGAAACCAATAAATCATCTGATTAATTATGTACATATAGATTTAGAGTCTTTTGTTTTGTACTATGATAGTTTGAATGATATCGATAGTCAGTTAGTAGAAGCATATGATATTCTAGAAATAACAGAAAATTTCAGAGGAGTTTTAAAGAGAGAAGGACAAGAACAGCAGAACATCATTGAGTGATCAGCTGAAAGTAATGGACAGCATGCAGACAAAGCACAACAAACAGATTTTCAACACTTGCAAGAGGAGGAAGAAGGTTTGTGGACCATGGATTTCGATGGAGCAGTGGGACATGATGGCGCTAGAATTGGGATTTGGGTACGCAGTCCTTTCTCCACCCCGAACAAAGTGCCTAGTAATGTGCAAGTATGCTCTTACAAGTTAGCTTTTGATTGTTCAAATAATGAAGCTGAGTATGAAGCTCTGATTGCTGGCCTAAAAATTCAAAAAATCTTAATGCTAAGAGGATTGCAATATATGGCGACTCCGAATAGGTGATTAAGCAGGTCAGAGGCGAATATCAAGTAAAGCATCCTCGGATGCGGGCTTATCGGAATGTAGTCCTAGACAACCTAAAATTATTTTCAAAATATACCTTGACATGTGTGCCTCGTATACAAAATAACATTGATGATGCTCCTTCTAAGGCAGCAAGAATTTTGAAGATCCCAATGAACTCGAGCAATAAATTCGAAATCCATGTCAAGCATCGTCCGACAGTCTCGGACAATCAGAGATATTGGCAAGTTTTCCAAGATGATGAGGAGATTGATGATTTTCTGCAAAAAAAAGGTAAGCTAAAAGAAACCTCAATTGATGTAGAAAATGACGATGGTAAAGGTAATGGTACAAATGATGTGCAAATCAATCAAATGGATGTGTTGCAGCTAAAGAATAATGTTATTCCTAAAGGCTTGATACCTTTAGAAGAACTCTTCGATCAAGATGATGTAGGCCACAAACCAACATTGCAGCCAATAGAGAAGGGTGTGGAAGAGGTCAATATCGGAACAGCTGTTAATCCTAAAATGGTAAAACTGTTTAAAGAATTGCCACAAAAGATCAAGGACAAATATATCAGCTTGCTATCTTCATTTGCAGATGTGTTTGCTTGGGACTATTCTGACTTAAAGACATACGATACCAATATAATTCAGCACACTATACCCGTTAAGCCCAATCAGAAACTATTTAGACAAAAGTTGAGAAGGCTAAATCCAATGCTGCTGCCATCAATTGAAAAGGAGATAAACGGGTTGTACAAATCAGGGATCATTTTTCCCATCAGATTTTCAGATTGGATCTCTAATTTGGTGCCCATACGAAAGAAGACAGGTGAGATTCCCTTGTGCATTGATTTTAGAAATCTCAATAAAGTTTCGTTGAAAGATAACTATCCGCTGCCGAAAATGGACCACATACTTCAGCGAGTAGTGGGAGCATCTTGTATGTCACTACTTGATGGTTATTTTGGATATAACCAAGTTTCTGTCCATGAAGATGACCGAGACAAGACAGTGTTCACCACTCCATGGGGAACCTTTCATTAAGCTAAAATGCCTTTCGGTTTAAAGAACTCAAGTGCCACATTTCAACATGCAATGGACTTGGCTTTCGCAAATGAGAAGGATGTCTTTTTGGTTGTGTACCTGGATGATTTGACGATATTTTCCAAATCTGATGAAGAACACATGTACCATCTAAAAACTGTCTTTCAGAAGTGCAGAAAATATGGCCTATCACTGAATCCGAAAAAGAGCTTTTTTGCCATGGAGGAAGGCAAACTACTTGGGCACATTATCTCAAAAGATGGCATTCGTATTGACCCAGCAAGTGTACAAGCAATTCAACAAATTGAACTACCCTAGAATAAGAAAGAGATTCAATCTTTCAATGGTAAAATGAATTTCCTATGCTGCTTTGTACCTAATCTTGCTGAACAACTAAGAGAGATTACAAACATGCTTAAGAAGGACAACCAAGTAAAATGGATGGAGGAGGCTATAAAATATTTCAATTTAGTCAAATTGGCTCTTTCTTCAGCTCCAATCCTAGTCAGCCCGAATTACACCCAGGATTTCATATTGTTTTCATTTGCTTCGGAGCATACTATGGCAACTGTGTTATTGCAGAAAAGAGATGATCACAAAAGACCCATTGCGTTCTTCATCAAAGCTATAAGAGATGCAGCTTTAAAATACAACATCATTGAGAAGCAAGCCCTTGCAATTGTGAAGGCATTGAAATATTTTCGGGTATATATTCTACATTCTCATATTTTGGCCTATGTTCCTAACGCTGTTGTCAAAGATGTTTTAGTGCAGACCGATCCGAAAGGAAAATGAGGCAAGTGGATTGCAGCTTTGTTGGAATATGATGTGGAAATAAAGCCCACAAAGCTTGTTAAAGGATAGGAATTGGCAAAGTTAATGGCCGAATCAAACTTGCACGCCTTGGACATAAATCTGATCGCTGCTATGTCCGATAGAATGAGGAATGATTGTCAATTTAGGTATCTGAAGTGTTTGCACTTTCTTCGTGGTATTCAGATATCATATATGTGCTTAAAAATTTGTCACCACCGCGCGGCATGACTAGAAACAAAGCTAGAACACTCAAATTGAAGGCTGCCAAGTTTTGCATTCTAAATTCTGCACTTTATTGGAAAGATCCTGGTGGCATTCTGTTAAATTGCTTGGTGGAAAAAGAAGCAAAGAAGGTCATGAAGGATTGCCATGAGGGAGACTATGGTGGTCAACGTTTTTGGAAATCAACAGCAAATAAAGTCCTGAGAGCAGGATACTATTGGCCGACATTGTTTTCTGATGTATATAAGATGGTCAAGAGCTGTCATAAGTGTCATATTTTCGAAGGAAGGCAGAAGTTACAGCCTTTACCACTTAAGCCTATTGAGGTGAGTGCTCATTTCCAGCAATGGGGGTTGGATTTCATTGGTGAAATTCATCTTGCTTCTTTCGGTCAGCATAGATGGATCCTCACAGCGACAGATTATTTCACAAAATGGATCGAGGCAATTCCCACCAAGCAAGCTACAGATGCGGTAATTATTTCATTCCTTGAAAATAACATCTTGTCTCACTTTGGTTCCACGAATAAGTTAATAACTGATAACGCAGCAGCTTTCAAATCAAAAAGGATGGTAGAGTTTTGTCATAAATATCACATCATTTTGGGTCACTCAACTGTCTATCATCTGCAAGGCAATGAATTGGCGGAGTCTTCTAATAAGTCATTGGTCAACATCATCAAGAAGATGCTCGAAATAAACAAGAAAAGTTAGCATAAGAGGTTGGTCAATGCACTTTGGGAAAATCGGGTCAATCAGAAGAAATCCATTGGTACGTCACCTTTTAAGCTTGTTTATGGAGTTGATACAGTGTTTCCTACCTCTCTCGCAGCCCTGGTAGTCAAACTTCTTCAAGAGGCCGGTAGTGAAGATGATCCTATGCAGAGAAAGTTGAATCAAATGGTCCACTTGCAGCAGACCAAAGAAGAAGTCTTCCAGAACACATCCAAGTTGCAGGAAAAGATTAAGAAAATTTATGACAGAAAAGAAAAGGCGGACAAATTTCAGTTGGGTGACATGGTGCTGAAGTGGGATGCAAGGAATGAGGGGAAGGGTAAGCACGGTAAGTTCGAGAATCTTTGGAAATTTCCTTTCAAGATTGCAGAATATCGGGGTCAGAATTCTTTTCTTCTGAAGGAAATGAACAGGGAAGATTGTCCAGGAAGGTCGATCAATGGTCGGTTGCTCAAGCGGTACCATTTTTGAGTTATTGATGCTACTTCCACTATCACTGTAAATACCATTCTATTTCAGTTTGGTTAGAGTTTGTCCAGTTAGTCTTCAAGTCATTTCAATAACAAATTTGAGTCAGTTTTTTGGTCATTTTAGTTTTATAAATGAGTCAGAGTCTTGTGTTGTTTTTCGAAATAATGACTCCATAGCCCAATGGACGAAAGGCACTGTCTAGCTCTTCCAGAGATCTGTTGTTCTTGGCACCTCCAAGGAGCTACCATCCCCCATTGGAGCCAATGTTAGAGTCGATCTTGTCAGTCCTCCGTCAAAAATCAAAACTCTTTCTACATTTCATTCTTAGGAGTCTCACTCCATTCACTCAGCTACATTCTGCTAGGGGCATGCCATAATCTGATGGAGAAGGTCATGTTCGTCATTTCCCCTCATGTTTGGCACCTGCTGGCTTAGGTTTTTTGTCAATGTTCACCAAAGTCCAAGATAGTCAATGGCCGATCCTTTAATGGACAAGAGTCATTTTCAGTCGTTAGGTTTAATGATTAGTCAATTTTGTCTTCAGCCAGGTTCAATAAAGCCATGCAGGCCAGAGGGAGGCCCTTACAAAGTTGTGATTCAAAGATTTTCATCGTCATGTTGACAGATTATGACTATTCTTCAAAACTTTGCTTTGAAGAAAAGTCAAAGAGTGTGTCATTTGTGATCATTTTCAAAAAAATGTCTCCAGTTGATCTCTTCAAGTGCAGTCTTGGTTTCCTTGGCCAAATGCCATGTCAACAACCCCTGCAAAAGTGCCAAAAATTTCATCATTTTAGCTAAAAATTCAAAGGGAAAAGTGAAATACAGAGTTGCTTTAAATCAGGGAAAAAGTGCCAAAACAAGACATTAGCAAAGTGGGTTTTGAAGAAGAAAAAATTAAACCCATGACTCCAAATGCCTTTATATAGAAGTCTCCACAAGTAACAAAGTCATTGTGCACACCAAGGTTATAGAGAAAACATAGCAAAGTGTTTGAGAGTGCAAGAACGCATTTGGAGTAAGTTAGGAGTCATTTTCCAGAGCGCGACAAACACACAAAGGGGTGCGGCGCACATAGAGACTGTGGCGCACAGAGTGCGACCCTGCAGTGGTAGAAATACACAGGCGCGACGCATATATAGAGTGCGGTGCACTGTGTTTGTTGTGCGGCGCACACCCACAAAGGCCCGAAATTGTGCCAAACTTGCAATCAATCACTTTGAAACCCTTCAAATTGACAGGTAGGGTCTACATATTGCTTGCTCATCATATTTTTGTGAATGTAATGGTGGTGTATGGCCATTGATCGTTGCAATAAAAAATTCCTAAACCATACCACTTGAAATCATCAAACCATTGTTGCTAGGGTTACAAACTTGTGGTGTTGATGCCAAGGCTCCTCTTTCACCTCTCATTCTTCCCCTTTTTTCCATTGTTCCCTTCCCCCCTATCCCATTTTTCCCTATTTTCCCTACCCTAAAATAGTACTAAACCCCTATTCCCTATCCCCTCCACTCATTTGTCAATGTAAACCCCAAAAACCATACCCTATAAAATCCCCAAAACCTCCTACATTTCCCTAAACAAAATTTTTCCCCATAACCCTTAATCCCATCATATTATTCCCCTTCCTAACACTCCCTTTTTACATTGTTCCCCTTGGTGGCAGAGATCACAAAAACACATAGTTTCACTACCATCATCAAAGGGCAATCCAAGAATAGTACACATACAATAGTCATGGCATCAAAGCATTCATTGGAGTATGAGATGGAAACCCAGAGTGATTCATCCTCGGAAGAACAGGCTCCCTGGAGACATAAAAAAAGTGCCAAACATGTTAGGGATGAGCGAACCACCCTCACTAAATTGCCGGCTTGCCCCCTTGCGATGTCATGTTTCCAACATCTATCATGTTTTGAGTTTTTTCAAAGGGTGGCTAATGTTCGAGTTCATCATGAGTTGGCTCATCTTTTTGTGCTTCACCTACATGGAGGTCACTCTATCTTGGCCGGGGTCACCTTCACACTAACACCTGAAACTGTCTCATTAGAAACTGGCATACCGAATGTTGGAGAACCATGGCACAAGAAACAGAAGGTGGATCGGTAGCACTATGAGCCTTACATTAAGGCCAGTTTCTTGAGGCAGCTCCAAAGAATCTTTCCATTCAGATATTTGAAAGATGAATATGCTCCACTCATGAAATTGATCATGAAATATTTCAGTTGTGAGGGGAGGTTCTCTCGTTTATATGCCTATCAAATCAGGTTGCTCATGCACTTTACCAGGGTACGAATGATGAAAATCCCATATTTCATTTGCAAGAACATAGAGAGGATGAACACCTTCATGCAGCACAAGACCCCTCAGCAGCAACTTAACAATGTTTATCACTTCGCTCTTATTAAGATTTTGGTGGATCATCAGCTGGGATTACAGGGCATTACTTGGGATGACTTCATCTCCCGTGACCTCTTCAGCACTTCACAGTTATTATCAGAGCTTGAACATGAGATAGGTGGTCCTTCTCATCAGTATGAGTGCCATGAGACCACTGCTATGCCAATATTCATCACCTATCAAAGAGGCAGTAGACATTTGTTTGCAGCAGCAAAGCAAGTGTTATTTCCACCCGAAGTGGAAGGGGTCTCACTTCCGACATCGGCAACACAGGTACAGGACAAGGGCAAGAGGCCCATGCATGACAAGGGGCCATCAGGTGAACAAGAGGCTGACTTTATCCTCATTCATGATGATGATGCAGATGTGGAGAGTGCCAAACTTAGGAGGACCATCCAGGAGTAGAAAACGGAGATCCAAGACTTGTCACTCCATTTGGAGAGGGCTAAGTGGATTATCATGTATTTGGAGCAGAGGAACAAACAGCTTGAGGACCAGCATGAGATCATGGAGCTGCAAAACATCCGTGAGAATTTCCAAGCTACCCAGCATAGGAGGATTGAGCGCACTCCATTAGAGCAAGAGATTAACAATGATTGTGAGTCTTGGCTCGAGCGTATCAACATCCACCTTAAGAGACTGCTAGAGAAGGCTGACAAGGACAAAACCATGTTGAGATGGGTGGTTTATCATTACAGGGCACGGAACATGAGTTCAAAGGCTCGGATAAAGAGTTTGAAGGTGAAATTGAGCAAAGCGACAAAAAGGCAAAAGAGGAAAAAAGAGAAAGATCGGCTTCGAATCTTGGTTGAAGCCTCTATGGCCCAGCATAGCACCTTAGAGGATCTCTAGCCCAAATTTCAATAAATGTGGGGCAATTTCAGTCACATGAAAAAATTTGGGGCACAACACAAGGTTTTTCTCCATGTGCACCGCGCCACTAGCGCAGCGCTTAGGATTGGGAGCTCCAAATCACAAATGGTTTGCATTTCTAGATTTAGAATGAAAAAGCATGACTGTTGGTGCATGTACAAGAGGTTTGGGCAAGTTTTGAGTCCTAAGGAGGTCAAAAACACTCAAAAAATGACCTCTCTGCCCCTATTTTGACACATAGGAAGCATTCTTGGGAGAATGAAGTTTTGGAGGGGAAAATGAGCACAAGCACACTTGGGCATAATTTGGACTCCAGCAAGTACCTCAAAATCGCCTCCAAATTGGCGTGGTACATATAGACAAAAAGGCCAAAATCACTTCCGCTTCGCGACATTTCAATTCGCGATTTTCTCCAAGTGGGCCCACTCATTTACACTACACTACTTCGGCAACTAAGGAAAAGTTTAACGAATATTTTCACTAAAGGTTGGCTTCTATCCAAGTGGCAAAGGAAGGCGAGCAGTCACCCAAGCCATTTGTCATTTTTGTAATGTTGCACCTGTAACTAATGGTTGGCTTTCCATTTCCATTTTGTAATGATTTGAAAAACTCCCCAAGGCTTGGTCGTTCTATTTCCCCATGGCATAGTCTATTTATTGTATGCAAACCATTTGCAAAGGGTTGGTTGTAATTTCTGGGAGACTGTGGGAGAGAAACTTAGTTCTTCATTGTATATTTTGATGGAGAATTAATGAAAGGCAGTGGCTCTGGTTCATGAGATTCATGTGGTTGTGAGTGTAGAAATGTGTTCTCTTTATGTTTCATATGTATTTCGTTATGTTTCACAATTCATTCATATTCATTTCCAGTGAAATTTTCTAAGTAAGATAAGGTAGAATTCATGTTTATTGCACTGCCTGTGGGAAAGTTTCACGTTATGTGTTTCTTCTTCTGTTGAAAAGGATTCATGTGTTTATGCCCTTTTCACCCTCCTAAACAAAGTATCCATTCCATTTTATTTCAAACTAAATTGCTAGACTTTCCGCCTGTCTTTCCTCACGAAATAATCTATGCCTTTGTGTTAAATTCTCTGCTCATTGCTGCTTGTTGGTCCCATACATCCCAGAAACTCAGTCATTCATAAATAAAAAAATTGCTTCTTGTATCCATATTTATTTACTAGCCTAAGATCAATATTTCACTGCAAGTCATCTCAGACCATATCGTTTATTTATTCACTGAGTGTGACACGGAGAGAGCCCTCTCCTGTTCTGGTAGGGCTAGCTACCAAACTGGGCGTGATTTGTAGTTACACTGAATTTTGCCTTCCTTCAGCCTAGGGCAGATTTAGGTGCTAACAGTTTGCACAAATAATCTCATAGTCACATTCTCTTCATCTATCTCATGGATATCAAAGAAATCACTCATCCTATCAACATGCTACTGTGCTGTGATACCTTGGGTAGCATCAAAAATGGGATTTTACTTTTGTAATTAGTAGGCATAGCATCCAAGTTCTGTGGCAAAATGAGAGGTGCATATCTGGTAGCCATTGCTCGAGGTGGATTTAAAACTGGCCTTGGGGATGTAGGAGGAGTAGGAACAACGATAGCAGTTGATGTGATGGGTGCATGAGGTGTCAAAGGGGATGAAGAAATATTTGATGTTTGAGGTGTTGAAGGGGTTGATGGGGGAGAAGAGACTGCAGATCGCTAATCAGATATGGTGGGCTGCATGGGAATGGTGGGAATAAAAGGAGGCTCAGTAGGAATTTATGAACTAGACACAACAGTGGATGAACCAAGAGTAGCAGATGCAGATTCTAAGAACTCGGGAATATTGGTACCATAATTGAAGTTTGAAGATTTAGAATATAAGCATCAATTGATATATTTGCTCTTTCAGTTTCAAGATACTGGACAAACTCTGGATTTAGAACAGTAACACCAACTGCACTTTCAGACTTAGTTTCAAAAAAATATAGATCCAAATGTTCATCAAATGGAGATCTTCAAGATATTCAAAAACAATCGGGCATGAATGACATCTAAACACAAGAATCATAGAACTTTCTTGGCGGAGAATTCTTGGAATGAGATTTGGGTTTTCATACACGAGAGGAGGATTAGGTTCAGGATTGGCCCTAGTGTATCGTCTAGAAGCCAGTGTGTTGAATTATCCCCAAAAATCAAATTGACATTACAATCTTGTCAGCCTACTAAATTCTAAACTCATCATCCAAAATTCTAGAACTATTTAATGTACTGGGGCAATAATTTTCAATTCTTCCCTAGTATGGTCGCCACTATGTTAGGACCTAAATCTACCTTAGGCAAAGAAAGGCAGTTCTAGGGTAACATCAAACCATGCTTAACCTGGTAACTAGACCTACCAAGTAACTAGACCTACCAAGTCAAGAGAGCGCTTTCTCCTTGTCAATCTCAATGAATATTTATCAAGGAAGGCTTGAGATGACTAATATAAAAACTAATTTTAGGTTGGGTATGCTTGCTCAGAGGAATTTGTTTGATTTTAATGGTTGGTTGTTGGATCAGATGGTGAAGGCAGCTTTGGGTCTAGGAAAATCAACAAGATTTGTAGAGGTTTTTGTGGGGTGAGGTAGGCAAGTGTTTTAGCACTTTGAAATGAGTGTAATGGTGAATCTAAAGACTAGTGAGGAGTTGGATAGGGCATGCAAGTGTCATGATTTCTCTTTAGTCAGTAGAAAACATGTAAAACTAAATAATCCCTAAGGCAAAGCACTGAAATACCAATGGATTCTACCTTTTACACTTGATTCATTTAGTTATGGAAAATAAGAGAGATGATGGAACACATAAACATAAAATAAACTGAATTATAGAGAAGAATACAATGCTAATTCACATTACCACAAGAATCCCACAAAATGCTGCAAAACCCTGGTTTATTTCCTTGCCAAACTGTAGAAGTGATGTACAAAGTAGCTCAATGCATCCACAAGAGTCCAACCTTCACAAATGTATAAGAAAGGACAAGATATAAGCATCAAACCACCTATGTTAGCGATCAGGGGTTGAATCCATGATTCAAGGAGTTGTTTCAACAAGATCTAAACTAGGAACTGAAAAATAGGCAGTGAAACAACTTGCCTCTAAAACTATGGAAACTGATTCATTCAGCTCAAAACCACCTAAAACTAATGTATCTACCTCCTGTTGGATACCTATACCAATAGGTTTCATATTTCATGATTGGCAAAATCAAGTGCCAAATATGCTCTACTTTGCTACTACAAAGGCTCCATATTTGCAAGGGAAGACAAGGTGTGTACATGCCTTCATGCCTATTAAAGTTTTGATGGATGACCCAACAGTCTAATCTGGATCATGCCATGTTTTCAATTTTTATTGTAGAATAGAGAAAGAAATTTGTCCAAACTATTTAATCTTGGCAGATCAGTAGTTAGGCAGAGAAACTAAGGTTCCCAATTTCTTAATCTGGGGCCTTGGAAGAAATAAGGGTAGCACTACATAGGAAATGAAAGCAAAAAGCCATTGGAAAAGAAAAGGCACATAAGGGGTTTGCAAGTCCAAGTGCACCCTCCAAGAAGAAACAAAAAAATGCTAGGCAAAATAGTTGGGTAGGTAGATGGGGTTGCAGAAATGGTGTTCCTTCCAAGATATACTTTGTTAACCAAGTACAAGCAAAACAACACAGTGGAGCATGTCTAACTTCCCTTTTTCCGTTTCCCTACCACTCATTACTAACATCCCTTCACAAGTTGTGTTCATAAGAGAGACTCAAGGTTTTATATTGGTTTTTATGCCTTTAGAAGCCACATTTCTTGTGTAAAGTTCTTTTCATTTTGATCTACTCTTTAAACTAAGTTGTTTCCAAGAAAACTTAGTAGTATTACTCCTCATTCACCCTTCCCCCCCCCATATTAACCTCTAACTCTATTTTCTAGCTCCCTATGCTTCACTTTCCCTACTATTATAACACCATGGTGTATAAACCCTAAACAATCTATAAATATCCCCTCCTTGGCATTATAGCCATAAGTTTCACTACTAGGGCATTCGATTAACACCTGGTTAAGCTCAAGAACCCAAGCCTAACCCCTTTTTCTATCAAAGCCTACCTTCATAGCCAACTCTCCATTTTGCCTAAAAACCCTTGAAAAAACCCTTTTGTGCACCCTTATACCCACTAAAAGGAAAAAATACGATGAAATCCACTTTCCCCGCCTTATCCTAAGGTCGGGAGCCATTATGCGCCTTTTTCATGAAATTTTATTAACCCGCCTATCCTAAAGTTTTGTCCTTAATATGTTTTATACGAAAAATTTCATGAAAAACCTTTATTTTCGCCTTATTCTAAAGTCGATGGGTATATATGATTTTATAAAAGGAAACATTGAAAAATCATTGAAATTTGTTGATAACCCGAACGGTCCCGCCAGGTGCAGTTACCAATAAATACTATTATTTTAAGCCTCCCGTTGACCATATCTTCTGTGCAGCTTGCTGGCCCGATATCCATCCGATCAAGCCTTTCCAGATCTACGGTCGTCATGGATTTCGGTGGGGCCCCGACGTCCGACAGATAACCGTCGTTGACCATATCCTCTGCGCATATCCCCTTCCCGATAGCCGTCAGATCTCGCGCCTTAAATCCAACGGTCATCATGGATTTCGGAGGGGCCCCGACGTCCGACAGATATCATCCGATATCTGTCAGATGATGATGTCACGCGAATCCACGCATCGCCCTCATGTTCCATCGGAGCCCCCTCTGACAGATTCCTTGTCGTATAGGAGGGGGCCCGATATGAAGACATTTGTCCACCTGCGTAACCATCGTTGTTGTCCCTTATGTCAGCGCCACGACCGCGCACCCTGTCCTCTATTCGTCCACCTGGCCGCCACCTCACCGCCCCCGTGGACCGGTCTTAGGCCGCCACGTCACCCGATGACATCCTGCTGACGTCATCCAACCCGGACCCACTTGCTGACATCATACTGACGTCATTTAAAAAAAGCGTGCCAATAAGCCAAAAAAGCCATATTTTGCCAAATTGACGTGTTTTTTGCACTTTTTTATAAAAACACTTCTGCACTCTCTGCATGTGCCTTACGACGAACAATTTGCCAACCGATTCCAGACCAACCACAGAGCTTCAGAGCGTGAACCCAACTGTTGTTCCGACCCAAGCAATCAATTAAACAGGTATTTGTCCGTGAAACCTCCCTGCAAACTTGGTTTTTTCTCTGTAAATTCTAAAAACACCTGAACACAGCAGAAGCTTAAGAATTTACCATAAAATCACGCATACCCAGCTCCCTTTTGACGAATTGGTGGTTGAATTTCACTAGCAGAGCCATTTCGGACTGAATTTTCAATAAAAATCCTTTTCCCGTTCGCGCAGTCATGAACCGAAATCCATAACCTGCCTTCAATTATCAAAGAGAGGTCTGCTAAACACGGTAAATAGCCTTCTCAAAAAGCCAAATAGTATTCCAATTACTGTGGACCTGCCCTGCTACCCTGCATTCCTCAAAATCTTCTCAGGCAGTACCTGGCTCATTTATCAAGCAGCAACCAAACAAACATGGACTCTCCAACAGCATCAGTAGCCCTCAATGTTGCTCCCCTGAATGCCCCCCAGAGAGAGCTGGAGTGGCAGGATTTGGCAGACCTAGACTACCAAATCTCAGAGGACAGCCCATCTAAATGTAAGTTCCACATTCATCTGTTAAATGAGCTCAAAGCTAGACATAAAGATGGTACAGACATTCTAGGCATTTGGGAGTCATCCCTCCCAATTTTTCAAGCTCCCTCAGGTCAACCAGTTCCCTGACCTGATTCACATTATGTGTTGTCTGCTATGACCCCATGCAGAGGGCTGTGCTTGACCCTAAAGGTGCAGTAGTATTTTACATAACCCCTGAGGCCATCAGGGAAATGCTCCAGTTCAAGACCCAGAAGAGGTTGGTCCCCTTGTTCCTACTGGACCTGATCAACCAAGGAGCCAAGATATTAACAGAAGCACAGATCCTAAAGCTGAATCAACTATTCATCACAAACTCTGACACAATGCTGCACCCTCCCATTTTTGATGGCTATCTCAATCAGCTGGGTATGGACCTGGCATACATGATTAGCTCAGTTTTGGGGTATAAGTCACTAGAGTTTATTGAGGAAACTGTACTAGTGATGATGACAATGTTTTCCCCCGGCAAGACTCCTATTTGTTATGATTATGCTACATACATCTCAGACAAGATGCATGAGCAATTTTTACACCTGTCCAGAGAGAAGGCGTTCAGATACACCTCATACCTTTACCACCTCATCCTGTACTACCAACATGAGAAGTTCTCTTTTGAGATCAAGAGAACTGATGCAGCAGGCAGTCCAAGGTCAGTGGTGTACTGGACCTCAGTCTTCCACCTCCTCACATACTCTCCATACACATACTCTGAGTTCATAGACCTGTTCATCCATCCAGCTATGTCTCTCTTCTTAACCTC